>PYAF01000348.1:2197955-2210392 GCA_007407185.1 Glycine tomentella
TATTAAAAATTTGGAGGAAGAATTACTTAAACATGATTATGGTGAATGATGTCTATCGTTAACACAAAAAAAAAAAAAAAAAAAACTCCACATTCAATAAACATAAACATATGAGTTTAATTTTATAACATATAATCATAACAATATTGTGTATGATTTCATACTCATGTAATTCCACACTCATATAATCAATATTAATATGAAGTAAGGGAAAAAAATGAAAACGGTTTTATTTTATTAAGAAGTCATAAAGTGGTTTGGTCGTTGGGAGAGGGACATAAGTGTTGAATGATAAGAAGTCATGGATTTAAATCTTCCACTAACATAACATGTTTTTTGATTAATGAAGAAACAGAAACGCATTGATCTAGTGTAACTAACGACTGACAGGTAGGGTGTGACTGATATGGTTATCCCCATCGAAAGACCAAAAACAATTTAAAGAAGAATCATGTTCAATCATGTGAATAATAAATAAGGAATACCACAAAAGGGTAAAAAGAAAAAGAATCATGCTCAATCAAGTGAATAATAAAAAGGAATATGTACGGAGTCCCACTAAGATATCATACTAATTGCTAACACCTATTTACTAATAATAAAAAATGATTTTAGTTGGACACGTGTTACTTTTCATAAGTTTATTTGGTGGTAGGGGGAAGGACCTTGTGTATGCCGTTATTTTTCAACTACTCCATGGCAGAAAATAAAAACACCCTCCACGAGTCCACGTGAATGAGTTTACCCTCATTTTTTTATTTTCTATTACACATTTTTTAATTCATATAATTATATATATAATTAGAGTAAATATATTTTAGGAAAATATTTTGTTCTATGAAGACCCTATCACGAACCACAATCTCATAAATAAATAATGTTTGATGAACACAAACTTCAACTCAGTCTCCGACTCATAGAGTTAAACAACACATAATGACATTAGTGTGAGATGTGTGTTAGACACGCTATCCTCAAAGATTTATCTGAGTGAAACATAAATTTCCTTAGGATTTAACATGCCTTTACTATGAACATGGGACAGAAACTGATAATAACAAGAAAAAGAACCCAAAGAGAAAGAGAGTAATTAAAAAGAAAAAATGTTTTTAGTTTTGGCGTCCCTTAAACTAAAGGTAGAGGGCGGTATTCACAGGATAAGAAAAGCATAAAAAAGATAAGAAAATAATTAGGTACTTAGACCATTTTAATAAAAATCGAAAGAAGGTAATTTTGATTAAAAGGGTTTTGGAGGATAGAGCAAAAACTGGAACACTAAATATGTCATATGTTTGGTAAAAATTTCAAATTCAAATCTTTTGAAATACTCCACAAAAAGCACAACAATCCCCCACATATTTCAAAAGGTTTCAGAATATTTAAAAAGGTTTTTAAAAGATAAGAAAGGAAGAAAGAAAGTTTTTGGGCTCTCATTTAGGATATAATGTTTCGGATCTGGTGTAGCAAGCTATATGAACTAGTCTTAGATTGACAGGACTTAACACATAACGTAGTTGGTGTAGGAAGCTATATAAACCAAAAAATGCTTTAATGTATGTTAATGGTCTATCATTTACATTACACCCCCACAAATCTTGTTGTTATAGCTATTTTGTGCTAATGGGGCATGCGTGTACCAGATATTCATGAGTGCTCTAAATGTTTTGCACTATCCAAGAGGCCCTACTTGACACTCATATAGGTGATTTCATCAAGTGTATGCTGCAATCATACACCATCCGTAAGGCACATAAAATTCATTAAAAGCTTTAAGCTTAATCTCTCATTAGTACAGTATTTAGTGCTTTCTTACACCATATTATTGGACTAAAATTATTTAATTTTAGCGCAAGTAGAACTAACAAGTGACTTGTTTTTATCCATATGAACCTTCTTCATGGGATCTCCAATCATTAAAGTTGGGTTACCATCACTTGTTTGTTTCAAGTAGCTTAAGTCTCATTCCCCTCGACATTATGTATATAAGTTTATTCCCTACGGGTTTTATCAGAAGATTTGCCAAATTTCCTTCTAACTTCACATAGTCAATGGAAATTGTTCCATCCTTTAGCAAATGCTATACCACATTATGTCTCAATTTTATATGTTTGTTTTTTCCATTAAAGGTTTTGTTTTTTTGCTATGGCTATTACCAATTTCTTATCACAATGTATTGACATTGATGGGTTTGGTTTCATTCCCAAGGAATGTAGGCCAAGGAGTTTTTCAACCACTCAGCCTCACTACCAACCAACTCCAGAGCTACAAACTTTGATTCCATAATTAATCTTTCAATTATTGATTGTTTGGTTGGTCTCCATGCAACCATACCACCACCAAGTGTGAACACATAACCACTAATAGATTTTGTCTAATCTAAATTGGATATCCAGTTAGCATCACTCTACCCTTCCAATACAATAGTAAATCCACTATATTGAATACCATATTCCATGGTACCTCTCAAGTATCTCATAAGTCTCACAACAACTTCCCAATGATTTTGATTAGGATTATGAGTATATCTACTCAATCTGCCTACTGCATATGCAATGTTTGGTCTTGAAAAGTTCATTAGATGTAGTAGACTCCCAATAATTGGGGCATACTAATTTTGATCAATATAGTCTCCTTTGTTTTTCTTCAACTAAGAGTTAGCATCATAAAGGGTACTTACTAGGTTAAGGTCATAGTAACCAAAATTTTTAAGGAGTTCTCCAACATAATTCCTTTGGGATAGCAGGAAACTATCACCCTTCCTTACAATTATAGCTCCTAAGATAACATTTGCTTCTCCAATGTCTTTCATGTTAAACTTAGAAACAAGAAAAACTTTAGTCCTAAGGACTATATCAATACAAGTACCAAAAATCAACATGTCATCCACATATAAACAGATAATCACACAATCATTATTATCAGTTTTTGTGTAAACACATTTATCATCTTCATTATATAAAAAATCATAATCAAGCAAAACACAATTGAATTTATCATAAATATAACTCTTTTTCATGATTTTCATGAATCAAACATGTATCCACTAAACACTCTCGATATGAGTCAATAAAACATGAAATATGCATCATTTAGAGCATATTTTCACAACATTACTATAATATAATCAACAACCATGTCTCATATATATATATATATATATATATAACATGTAATTTATTTCTCTTATACTAAGAACATATAATAAACTTTCCTTTTCAATCACTTCACTAAATATTCTTACTCTTTCATACCAATTTTTTTAAGCAATCAAACTCTTAGTCACTATAGAGTCCACAAAATATTACTTTTAAGTCTCCATAAATCAAAGAAAAAAAACACCCCCACATTGGACGGTCTAAAAATTAAAACATGTATTTAAATATTAACAACTTCACCTATCATATCTAATAGCTTATAATGTTATTGTTAACGATTCGGCAAGTGCACCGAATTGTCCAAGTAATACAGAGATGGTAAGATCGAATGTCGAATTCCACATGGACTTTGCTTGTAATCAGGACTAATGCACGTTTGTTGTTAAGTAATTAATGAATGAATTTAATTGGTAAAATGATTGGCATAAGATTAATTGTACTTAATGTAAACTAAAAAACGTGATAATTACAAAGAAAGAAACACAAACACTCGGAATAATGCGTGATGGTGGAAATACGATGTGACAGATGTTGGGAGTTCGTTAATCGGAACTAACTTTGATGAAATATTAAAGGTTTTTCTCTATTCAACATTAAATACGATCACCTTCATCTACTAATATATTCTAACCTTGATTCCCCAAGTGTTAGACCTAAATCACTTAATTTCACCCTTAATCCCTCAAGAGTTACGTTAAACGATTTGCATTATGATTAAAGATGATAACATAACCTAGGCTAAACAAACTATTCTATTCCTAGACATGATACATTTAGAAGCGTTTTTTCAGTTCTAAGGAATTTAACCATTTTCCAATGCATTAAAACCTAAACAAAGTATACAAATGGATGATCAAACCACTAACATGAATAAATCTCAGAAAAACCACAATAATGCGCAAATAACATTGAATAGATAGTTAGAATCTTTAATCAAAGCGTTTGGTTGGTGAACTCCCAACAATGGGGTTTTAGCCTCTCATTTGCATGAGAAGCTTACAACAATGGAGCTTAGGGCAATGGAAGGGAATGTGATGGACGGGAATGAGGTGGAAAGGTAGCACCAATGGTGTTGAAGGATCCCTTCTTCGTGACCTAGCAGAGCTCCAAGCTTCTATTTTCAAAGTGTAAGTGAGTCCCTTTTTTTTTCCCTCTCTTTTTGCCTTAAAACGCAGCTAGTGTCGTGGTTCGTGCTGAGCGTGGAAAGGTCGCGATGAGCGCGCCTTCAAGTGTCCAACTGGATAAGTTACCACACGCTAAGCGAGCTGGTCGTCCTGAGCGGACCTTCATGTTGGGCAAGTCTGTCGCGTTGAGCGAGCCTGTCGCATTGAGCAAGCAATTCCAAACCTTGAATCCACCATTCATACCCTTGCAGTGAATTTATACAAAAAATACAACCAATACTTCATAAATCAACTAGTTTAAGTATCCATTGAATAAAAGCTCAGAAGAAACTAATTCCTATATTTTAATCATAAAAAAAGCATTAAAAGAAGAAAAGAATGAATAATTACTAAGTATTTTACATATAACTTTACGTATGCTTAGCAATTATCAGTTATTAAATATACCAAATAAAAAATTCATGAATATTAGATAATTATGTTCCTAACACTAAACTTAACACCATACATGAATAATTTACATGTCATGAAAAAGTTATAATAACTTTAACTAACTGAATATAATTACTAACTAATATATAAAACAAGTAATAAGGCCAATTAAAATGTAAATTTAATGCACATTAAAATACACAAGAAACATATATTCTAATATAATATTCAATTATATTCTGCAATCAAGAAAATATTTAATTAAAATATTAGCATCAAAAGCTAATAATAATATTCCAAAGTAATAAAAAAACCTGTTTAAAACCAACTAAACAACATTACCAAATAATGTTTCTAACATTTTAAAAAAAAATTCTAATAACATCAAAGCATTTTTTTCTGCTTAATATCTCACCAAGCAATGCAATTATTTTTAAAGCTTTCTCCAATAAATATAAAAGAAAAGCTAAACAGATGTGAATTAACTTAATATGCCTATGATGACTCACTAACTATTGGATGCATATGTGTATCCAATAAATATAGTTACGTGCTCAACAACAATTTAGGAACACAAAATAAATAATCACCGTAAAAGACATCAAAAAAAATTTCCATGAAAACATCTCATAATATTATCAAATCATCTCTCATGTATAATCTATCACATATCGCACGTCATTATCACAAATTAATCATGAGAGTCTCACACATGTTAGAATTAATCACATAAGTAACACTTCTTAAACTTTCTACACTATTAGTATTCACATATGGTGAAATAGTTTCAACGCTCATTAATAAAAATAATATAAATCTCAAAGACATGAGGTGGATTTTAGTGTTCACTCAATCTACCGCATTCAGGGGTTGGTTCTCATCCATCGCAAAACCAAAACTAATATATTTGGTTATAAATATCAATGTTTTTCTTTCCCAATTTTTTAATTCAAAAGTGAATCAAAATACCAAAATTTTCAACTAAATTGTTCATTAAGAACATCTCAAATTAAGATAACATCTCATTATCATCAAACCATTACCAAGGGAGAGAAAAATAAAACCAATTAACATTTGAATGGTTAGGATTAGAAGCTTACCTAAAATCCTTGAGATTGTTGTTCTAAGAAGGTCCAATCATGAACTACGATCTCACAAATACATAATGTTTGATGAACACAAATCTCAACTCATAGAGCTCAACAATACATAATGACATTAGCTAGCCTGAGATGTGTGTTAGACGCACTGTCCTCAAAGATTTATTTGTGTAAAGTGCAAATCCCTGTGGATTTAACATACTCTTCCTATGAATTAGGAATAGAAACTAACAAGAACAAGAAAGAGAACACATCGAAAAAGGGAGTAATTAAAAGGCAACAATATTTTTCATTTTTGGTGTTCCATAGACTGGAGGTAGAGGGCGGTATTTATAGGATAAAGAAGGTATAAAAACGGTAAGATAATAATTGAGGTAATTAGATTGTTGTTGGGTTTTTGCTCTTTCACTAAAGTCAAATAGGGCCTAGTGTGTAAGAAGAGCTCAAGAAACCTTGAGCCCGTTACACCTTAGGGTAAGGTTTTCTAAGAACCCATATATATTCTACACTTAACCCTCTCTAATGGAAGAGGGCAGTAATAGAGGCTGAAAAAAGAGGTCATCTCCTGATAGTGAGAAAGTGCCCACACACTATCCCCTTCCCCATTGAGAGATAGTCTAAAAGGTCTGCCATCAACGGACTACAAGGAGATCAATTGTGCGGTGAAGCAAGTATTCTAAGGCGCAGAAGATCATCAAAGGTCGGTACTCCGAGAGGTAGTATTCCTTGTGTGTTTACGAATGGATGATGATTTGGTAAACATACCAATGTACTAGGTCCTTAAATCGCTTCCGCATAAATCCAATAGTTCCAACAATTGGTATCAGAGCATGGTTGTACATTGGTATGTGAATCTAGTTTCACTTTTGATGTAATTAGTTTGCTTCATGAAATATGACACCTAGGATTCTATATTTGTTGATCATACATGTTGTATGTTTATCTTTATAATTCTTTTCATAAAAAATCAATGCTTTATTTGGTTTTCAACTTTAATCCATGGTAGAGATTTGAATGTATTTTCTTGGGTTGTAACAAGGAAGCTAATCCCATATGATTAGGTTTTCTCCTTGATTTTTATTTCAATTCTTGTATATTTTTTTTATGTTACACAAAAGTTGTAATAAAAGAAGATCAAGAAGATGCAAAAAGAAGGACGTTCGTCACTGTTTGGACATATCCGCGACTTTCTGGTGGTCGATTTGAGAAACCAACCACATAGCGAGGAAAAGGACAAAAGCACGAGAGGAACGGCGGTCGGAACAGCCGGAGAGGAGGCCAGACACGCGCTCGCGCGCTGTCGGAAGGAGAGGCGGCTGGGCTTCACGCATCGACAAAGATCCGGCGCGTGAGGGCTAGTGGAAGCTTCATTGCGGCTGATTCTGACGGCAACGACTTCGTCTCTTTAAGGCAGTCCTTCTCCTGGAGTCTCGTCTTGAGATGAGTTCGAGTGACGGTGCAGTGGACGTGACGGCTAGGGTTCTTGGAAGTTAACTTAGGTTTTCTTGCAAAAGTTTGGTTTTTTTGGGACATTGGGCCCATGGCTACCATAAAGGGGCTTGAAATAGAACCTATGGACTTAAAGGAAGAAGAAAATGGGCTAAAGAGATTCCAGTTCCAATTTGTAACTTTATTTATTTATTTTTAGGAAACCATGGATTAAAATTTTTATTTAAATTGCTTTATTTTTTGAATGAATGAAATATATGATTGATAACATGCTTATTGTGAAAACATGTCATATAGAATAGGTGGTGCCATATTGTTGCATAACTTGATAATTACATGAGCATAATAGCTATTTTGTCATTCCACGACTAGTATGATAGTTATTATAAGATTATTTTGATTCAAAATTATTCTCAAAAATTAATTAAAATTATTATGATTTTTGTTTAAAAATGTAGATTAATAATTGAATTAATTAATTTTGAATAATTAAAATCAAGACAAATAATCCAGATTATTTCCTAAGAGAACTGTTTACACTGCAAGTAATTTGTGGTTCTTCTAAAACGGTAATGTGTTAACACACGTTGCATACCACAATCATGTATCATGATTGTGTGGAGCACATGCTGCCTATCATGATCGAATTTTAGGACCTTAATGATTTCAAAATTCTGATAAGCTAAGCTTGCACGTTCATTGACTTGCGGTTGCTTACATAGTTTTTGAAAACAAACAAAGAATACTCGAATTTAAACAATTCTTGAAAATTGGAAAATTCTAAAATTTAAAAATATTGAATGGGTGAAGGTTTTTAATTAAGTAATTAATTTAAAACCTACGGGCTCCAATTGTGGGTTTATTAGTGAAACAGTTATTGCTGAAGCCCCATCGGATAAGAATAATTGGATTTCACTAGATTAAACCTTAATATTTTCAAAATTTTAGCAAAGTTTTGTATAACCCATCCTCGGCAACACTTAGACACTAAAGATAACTTTGAAAGTAAACAATGGTTAAATACATTCAACTTTGGTAAAGTTGTTAACCCTCCCATCGAGGCTCTGGCAATAAAACTGAAGGCCCAAATAACAATATTAGTTTTACAAGTATCTTGCCCATCGTAAGCCTTGTAAAGATAACTAATGGATTGTTGAACTATAAACGAGTAGTAGTTATTAGGATCTACTAGCGCTATATCCGTTTATTGTTATTCTTGTTTGTAATTAGTGTGTCTTTTTTTTATCCTTGTTTTCTGAAAAATGTCTTCATTCAATCCTTTAGCTACTATATTGAGCCAAAAACCAACGGATGGCGCAAAATACAAACAATGGAAAACTAATTTGGATATTGCTCTTTAATATGAAAAGCTTAACTTTGTTCTGACTACCCCTATGCCAACGCAGCCCGCTGGGGATGTGCCTGAGGCAACAAAGACATGTTTTCAGCAGGAGAAGGAAAGATGGGAGAAGGCAAATGTGACAGTTTGCTGCTATATTTTAGCCAGTCTCGCCAATTACCTTCAGGAACAAGTGAGCATGATTGAGAGTGGAGTAATGATGCTCCATACTCTTGATGGCATGTTTGCTACGTCTAGTAGCTCTGCTAGGTAGAATGTGTTGAATGCAGTCACCAAGACAGTTATGTCTGGAGGAAGTGTGTGGGATCATTGTTTGGCAATGATAGCAAACTTCAAGAAGGCTGAAGACCATGGGATCAGATTTGAACAAGAAGTAAAAGTTGACCTTCTCTTGCAATCATTGCCTAAATACTTCAATCAGTTCAAGATGAACTATAATATGAATAAGATTAATCTTGACCTTACTCAGTTGATGCACGAGCTTGAGAGTGATGAACAATCTCTAGTCAAGCAAGGTAGTGCTTATTTTGCTGGTGAGAGTTTTGTGAAACCAAAGGGAAAACCCAAGGGAAGGAACAAGAACAAGAAAAAGAAGAAATCAGGTACTCCAGTTGCCAAGCTAGTTGCAATGAAGCAGCCAAAAGGCAAGTGCTTCAACTGCGGAAAAAAAAGGGCATTGGAAGAAAAATTGCCTGGGTATGAATCAACCAGGTATGGGTAATTTACATGTGATTGAAGCTTGTTTAGTGGAGAATTGCAATCATAAATGGATCATTGATTTAGGAGCCACCAACCATGTTTGTTACTCTTTGCAGTGGTTCAAACATAGGTTGCCAGTAAGTGAAGGACAAAGAGTTTTGAAGCTTGGAAATGGAGAGCTTGTGTCTGCATTAGCAGTGGGACAAGTTATTTTATCTTTTGATAATTGCAGAACTTTGGTTTTACAAGACTGTTTATTTATTTTGGATTTTTAGAGGAATTTAATTTTTGTTAGTTGTTTGATTAAACATGATTTGATAGTTCAGTTTAATTCCTCAGTTTCAATAAGAAGTTCATCTTCTTTTATTTGTTCTGTTGAAATGATTAATGGTCTTTATTTCCTTAATCTTGTGCCCTGTGAAGTTAATCATGTTGAATTAGGAAATGTTGAGCATGTTCATTCATCAAAGAAAAGAAAAATTTCCAATGAAACTTATCTTTGGCATTTGAGATTGGGTCATATTAACTCTAACAGGATACAAGGTTTGGTCAATAGTGGGATTTTAAAATCCCTGAACTTTGAACTGATACCAGTTTGTGAATCTTGTTTAGAGGGTAAAATGACTAAGAGATCTTTCAAGGCCAAAGGAAATTGTGCCACACTTCAGCTGGAATTGGTACATACTGATGTATGTGGACCAATAAATGTCCAGGCTAGAGGCAGGTATCAGTATTTCATCATATTTACTGATGATTACTCTAGATTTGGACATGTGTACCTGATGCGTCACAAGTCTGAAGCTTTTGGAAAATTCCAAGAGTTCAAGGCTGAGGCAGAAAAGCATCTTGGTGTTCAAATTAAGACTTTTTGGTCTGATCGAGAGGGTGAATACCTATCTGAAGAGTTCAGATCTTACCTAACCAAAGAAGGGATAGTTTCACAATTATCTTCTCCAGGGACACCCCAGTAGAATGGAGTTGTTGAAAGGAGAAATAGAACCATTTTAGAAATGGCAAGATCTATGCTCAATTATTCATCTCTTTCTGATTCATTTTAGGGATATGCCCTAGAAATTGCTATGTACCTTTTGAACTTAGCTCCGTCCAAGTCGATTTCAAAGACACCAATAGAATTGTGGAAAGGGTGTAAGTCCACCATGAATCATATTCGGATTTGGGGTGCTCCGGCACATGTCTTACAACAGAAGCCAAATAAGATGGACTCGCGTACAGAAATATGCATGTTTATAGGCTATACCTAAAGGAACTAGAGGTTGGTTGTTTTATAGTCCGAAAGAAAAGAAGGTCATAGTGAGCACACGCGCGACTTTCTTAGAGGAGGACTATATGGCAAATTATAAGCCAAGAAGTAAGGTTATTCTTGATGAGCTAGTCTCAGATCAAGTTTCACCTCAACCTCAGGAGGTTCCAGCTTTTGTTCCTATGGTTGTTCAAAGAGGGGAAAATATCCTTGTAGTTGAACACACACAGGAACCAGATTCAGAACCAAAAGTTCAGCATGATGTTCAATAAGTGGAACCTGTAGAAATGCAAGTACCCCTTGTGGAAGAACAAAATCAAGAATTGGTTAACCCACGTAATGAGGTTCCTCCAGAAATTGTTAATCCGCCTAACTTGGATCGTCCTGTAGATGCACACAACAAGTGCGGCAAAGTCGTAGTGGGAGATTGATTCTTAAACCCGCAAGATTTCTCTTGTTGGGCGAATCGTATCAGGATGTTATCATTGAAGAAGATGATGATCCCACGAGTTATGATGAGGCATTAGGAGATGTTGATGCTCAGGAATGGCTTGAGGTTATGAATCGTGAAATGGATTCTTTGTATTCCAACTCAGTTTGGTCTCTTATAGATGCACCAAAAGGGGTAAGACCCATTGGATGTAAGTGGATCTACAAGAGAAAGAGAGAATCGGATGGGAAGGTTGAAACCTTCAAAGCTAGATTGGTGGCGAAAGGGTACACCTAAATAGAAAGTGTGGATTATTAAGAAACCTTTTTGCCGGTTGACATGCTCAAGTCCGTCCGGATTCTCTTAGCTGTTGCAGCAAATCTTGATTATGAGATTTGGAAAATGGAAGTCAAAACTACTTTTCTAAATGGAAATTTGGAAGAGGATATCTATATGCAGCAACCAAAAAGGTTCATAGCCAAAGGGCAAGAAAACACGGTATGCAAGTTGCAACGGTCCATTTATGGACTTGAGCAAGCGTCCAGATCATGGAACATCAAGTTTGATCAAGCCATTAACTTATGGTTTTAAGAAAAGTCCTAATGAGCCGTGTGTGTACAAAATGATCCAAGGGGAAGCTGTATCTTTTCTGGTGCTTTATGTAGATGATATACTCCTTATTGGAAATGACACGGAGGTATTATCGGGCATAAAGACCTGGCTGAGCAAGCATTTTGATATGAAGGACCTAGGAGAAGCCAATTATATTCTTGGTATTAAACTCTTACGAGATCGGAAGAATAAGGTATTGGCATTATGCCAGGCTAATTACGTCGACAAAATACTTGGCAGGTTCAACATGACGAATTCCAAGAGGGGAATTTTACCCTTCAGGCATGAGATTCATCTCTCTAAGGAGCATTCTTCTAAAACTCCTGAGTAGAGAGAATGCATGAGTAGGATACCTTACGCTTCAGCAGTAGGTAGCCTTATGTATGCTATGTTGTGCACCAGACTATAAAATATGGGAACACTTCACACTTAACCAAGAGGGGGGTGAATTGGTTAGGCTTGGTAATTAAAAATTTTCTTGTACAAAATCAGAGTTTTTCCCTTTGCATCTTTATCACTTTTGAAACCAAGAACCTTTATTCAATCTAATGCTCAACCAAAGTATGCAATAGCTCAAGAACTTTGTTGATAACAAAAACACACAATCAAGAATAACAGAACATAACCAATATAAAGAAAATAAACAACACACAAAGATTTATACTGGTTCACTTCAAACACTATGAAGCTACATCCAGTTTTCTTCCACTCAACACTAGAATGGAGTTCCACTATTGCAATTTTCAGTTCTTACAAGTTATTACAAAGTCTCTCTTTATCAACCCTAGATAAAGTTCAGAAATCTAAAACACTAT
>PYAF01000348.1:2215194-2258607 GCA_007407185.1 Glycine tomentella
TAAAGTATTATGAGTTTAGTTCATGTAAAGATATTTTTTATTTTTTATTTTATTTAAAAAATTTCACATAAATATCATGTCAATTATCTATATAAGTTTTACGTTAATATTAATGTCACATCAAAATTAATATTTGACTTTGAATGATGAATTGACAAAATAAATAAAATTACTTATTTTAAAAATAAAAAAATAAAAATTACATATTCAAAATTATAGTGAATCAAAATTACAACTGGAAAGTAGTAGATAGGTAACTCGGTTATCTCCTTCAATTTTCAAACAGTTCGTAATTGCGTATTATTTATACGGGCTATATGGAAAATGATTTTAAAAAAGAAAGTAAACGATTAAGATATTATGTATGATGTGACACGGTATTAATTATTTGATATTAATGAAGTCATATAGTTGGTAAATATTTGAGTTTTCTGGAGATGTTAAAAAATCAATTTATGATTATGCATAAAAAAAGATTTATTGAGAGAGAGAGACACTTTTTATTTTGTAATCATTTCAATGAATCTAACAAATTTTATTCAATTTGAAAAATAAATAAAACATTAAACTTTGTAAATTAATTTTAAACAATTGAATGCAATCAAAATGTTGTCAAATTAATTTCAAGTCACAAATTTTTAATTTATATTGAAATATGTGTTATATTGAGTCACATCAACCTGTTAAAAATTTAATTTGTGAGTATGTAGAGAAAAATTGATAAGAAAAACAAAATTTATTTTGGTAATATTTTCAACGAATCTAATTATCTTTTAATTTTAAAATAAATAAAATATTCAATAATAGTTGGTAAAATTCATTTTAATTCTTATACATACTATCTTTTTTTTTTATCTCTTTTAGTCATTATTGTCAAAACTTATAAGGACGAAAAGAAAGTCTATACAACTAATATTCAAATGAGTAATTAAATCTTTTATTTTTTTAAATGAAAATTAATTGTATAAGAACTTCGTCAACTGCCCCAATACATTATAATAATTAATAACACAGAAGAAGCTATGGAAAAAATTGAACGGTGGTGATTGGATGAAGATCCGAGACTGAGACATACGCATCTTGAATAGTCAAAAGTCGCACTCTTAACCCTTTTTGTCTCAATCCTAATTTGATTTCATCTTATCTTTTGTTTTTGTTTTTGTTTGGTAACGTAGTATCTTAATAATTTATTAATTATTATGGAAAGTCGTGGGGGTAGCTTTTTCCACTTGATCGAAGAATAATCCACTTTAAAGTAATCATTATTAATTAATTGAAATAAATCAAACAATAATCAAATGTGAATCGGTACTTATTTTAGCAAACGGAGAAAGAGCTATTAAAAAACAAAAAAGAAATTAAGATGTGAAATGCCAAAGGCGGGAAATGCGGCCTGGAAGCATATGAATTTGTTGGAGAAAAAAATGCTCCGAGCATCTCTACGGAGATATTCAACATTCTTACCATTTTGTAGGCTAAAATATGCTATTCTACATTATAAAATTGGTAAAATCTCTAGCGGGTATAGATGTGGAGATTAAAAACAACCATAAATAGTAAAAAAAAAAACTGTCATAATTATATTCATAAAAGTTATTTTATATCTTTATTAAATCAGTTTTAAAAGTTATTTTCTATTTATGAAATGAGTTTTATAAGTTATTTCATATTCTTATATCATTAAAGATCTATTTAGTTTTAACTAGAAGTACATTATAATTCTGTCATAATCACATGTTTTAGATTTTTTTAGGGTTAACTTTAGTTACTATATTTTCTAAAAATTTAATTTTAGTTAGTTAAAATTTGTGTCTATTAACTTTTTTATTCTTGAGTAAAATTTCTGAATATATATTTTTAAAGGCTTTTATTTATTATGAGATAAATTATAAGTATTATAATTTAATATAATGTATTGACAGAATATATTAATTTTTAATATTAATAAAAATATTTACTAGTGTGATGTATCATATTATTGATGTAGACTTACATATTTTAACTTATATATTTTCTAAAGGCCAAAACGAATATATATATATATATATATATATATATATATATATATATATATTAAAAAGAACTGGATCGAACACAAGTTGTGATCAAATTAACAAGCCGACACAATACAAAACCAGTTGTTGTCATGATTAAAAGAACACAGAATCATGTTGATACCAACTTCCAACATTCTACCCTCTCATAAATAAATAATAAATACGAAAGGAGCAATATGATGATGGTAGCTTTGGCAAACCATATAATCCCAAGCAGAAACTTGCGTACACGTGTATACCATCAATATATATATATATATATATATATATGACAAAATCTAATTTCATATTAAACAAACAATATATTAATAAATTTAACTCAAGTGATTGATTAAATAAGATGTATAAATATTATAATTTTTTTATTATGTTTAATTTCATATAAACATGTCTATTTACATCAATATTTATTAAGTCCATTACATATGTAAACAAAATTTTATGAAAATTTTTGCAGAAGGATTCCGCTAAGCGAGACATTCACGCTAAGCACAATTTCTCCTTTATAGAGAGAATTGCACTTAGCGAGCTTATTTCAGTGAGTGAGCTGCTCAATAATCTTTAATGTACTCTAATTTAGTTTTTTGTGACTTTCTCCTTCCTTGTTTTTGATGAGTAATTCATCATTAATTTTCTTGATCATCTCTTATTATAGAAACTTGGCTTTAGACCTTGTCACTAAATTCTTCAACTCATAAAGTACTTCTAGGTACTTATACTCTTTGGATAGTCATCTGTCATTCCCTTCTTTTTGAAAAGAATCTGTCCTCAAATTATGCTCTTTGGATAGGCGTCTATTAGCTAACCGTTAGAAATTCACACAACAAAAAGACAACATAATACATGCTTCCACCTCGCCGGAGAATCCTCCTCTCTTACACCGCTCATAGCTGCGACAAAGGAGTTCTTGGAGGCAGACAACCAAGCAAGAACTGAAGTGGGAGAAGTTGGAGTATGAAGTTGGGGAATGCGCCGAGTCTGATGGTCTGTTACCAGTGGAACAAAAAGGGGTGCCAGTGTGTGAACTTAACATGAGAAGGTATGCCGGGAACTAGCTGTAGGCAAGCGTGACGGCGGTGATGGGGTGCGAGTTTTTGCTCCAGTGAGTTCAACACCGAATTTTTCCAAGGCGCTTATCTCGACGAGGACGACAAAAAGGTTGAGGCCCTTGTTTCGAGGATGCGATCGACAACGAGGATGCCACCAAAGCCATCAGATTTGCTATCAGAGCCACCAGATCTAACCTTCTCTCCCAGATTTTCACCTCCATTGCTGATGTCAGAAACCTGATGAACAATATCGCCAAAAAAAGGAGGGAGATTCGATGGAGAGAAGGCTTTAAGGCGAGAGTCGAAGGGATATTCAAGATGTTGGGAGGCAAGAGAGGAAGGGAGATTCGAAGGAGAGGGAGATACATAGAGAAGGTTCGAGAGAGAGGGAAGTGCAAGAGTCAATTGAAGGCATCATCAGGTTTTTGTTTTTTCCTTCAATGAATATTTTTAAAAACACAAATTCAACACCAGTTATTAAATAAACATGTTGAATAGTTCTTTTAACATCAATTTTCTAACATCAATTTCTTAAACTGAAGTTGAAAAGTTTTCATATTTACAAAAATACTATCACATTTTATTTGACATCATTGTCTCCTAAACCCTCGATGATTTGGTGACGTAAAAAACACTTTTTGTAGTGGTGGGATGAAAGAAAGATTGAAAAAGAAGAATTTTATATAAAACATGGTTGTTAATAAAACTAATAAGAGAAAGAAAATTTTGTTCATAGATAGTATACTAAACAAAAAAGTGAAATTCCACTATAAATTTTGATATAAATTACACTAAATATCCCAAGATTATGAAATTACACAAACACTTCTTATTTTTTCATATTCTTACACTAATTCTTCTTATTTAATTTTAAAATATATATATATATATATATATATATATATTGACACCCCAAAATACGTTTCATTAATCCCTTAATTGTTTGAAAAATATTACATCAGACTCTTTTAAAGTGATATTATTATAAATGTTAAAAAAAAATAAGAGATGTTTATGTAATTTTACAAAATTTGAGTGATTGGTGTAATTTATTTATTTTTTTTGGTTATCTTCTCCTCAAAATAGGATATAACTTATTAGAATGAGACAAAATAAAACATGAAAGTCTATTTTACTTATTAGAACAAGAATTTTTTTATTTTTATTTTGTTCCATTTTATGTACATATCAAACATGGTGAAATATAATATAATATAAGGCAATAGAAAATATAATTTTAAAATAAAATGCAATAGAAGATATTTTATTTTATTTAAAATAATAATTATTAATTCAATATTTTTTTAAATAAAAGAAACAAAATATTAAATTATAATAAAATTTTAAATTACTTTTTATAAAATAAAGTTGACTTTATTTTTACTCTTCAGCATTCGAGCGAGGAAGGGAGACAAAGTGCAACGACTTTGGGAAGTGTGTGTTGTTTGGAAGGGTTGATGTGGCAAAGAAATTTTCAGAAATTGATATGGGACCACCAGAAAAAAGATTTGCGCAAAAGTGAAGAGGGACGAAGAAGTGCAACGAAATAGCGGTGGGTTATTAATTTACCCTTCTTCGTGGAGAGAACAACTTGATGCAACAAAACACCACGCACTACAAAAGCCTTCTACAAGATTAACACATGCACTGCAACATCAGCTTCCTCATGTTTCGTTCATGCATCGTTGCTGGCATTGCCGCGTCCCCGCTTTGTCGTGTTCAACATCGCTCAAGTTTTGTTGACGATGCTTCATCTCACAACGACCTCGACCGATCTAGATGCCACATCATCTCCTTATATGCATCCATCGTCAACTCGCTGAAGCTGCTCATCCATTTGAAGTTCACGCCCAGAAAAAAAGAGAAGATAATGGTATTAACAAGTTCAAAAATATAATAAGGATAAAACAGTATTTTAATTAATAATATTTTTTTAAAAAAAAATCTTATAATTTTATTCTTCCTCCATTTCTATCCTATTTATCTTCAATCAAATCACCTTTATTTTTATCTTATTTCTATTATCTTCCCTTCTCACCTATTCTTCTCCCCCTTCCAAGAATATCCTTAATATAGATTGCCAACAATATGCGATTATTTTGTTTGAAACAATTTCACGATGAAAATAAAAAAACAATTAATTTTTTATGATAAAACTAAAATAACAAAAGGTTGTTTCTATTTTTCTATGATATCATCACAATTTTATTGAATAGAATTGATCTGTTTATTTTTTTATTCAGTATTTTGTGTATTATTTTATTTTTTTGCTTTAACAATATTTGATGTTATAAAAAGAATAAAATCGGAGAAAATACAAAATAGTGTAAAGCAAGGATGTGTATGGGAGTGGGGTCCATTAGATAGGAATTTGACATAAAATATAGATATATTGATCAATGACATTTGACAGACTCACTGAATCGTAGGGTCCACCGTTTCTAACAATGACCTCATCCCTGTTCCCCTCCTTTATTTATTTATTTATTTATTTTCAATTCTCACCCTCCCACTATCTTGTATATTTCTTACGTGGTTGATACATTTATACAAAATAAAATATTATGATATTTCCATAAAAATAATACCATTGACATTATATAATCAGATGTTTTATATAAAAGTTAATTTATGAAAATTCATTCGAAACAAATATTAGTGGGTCTGCTTTACCTTTTTCTTAACACAAATGAACGTTTATGAAAAAATCGTGTAATATGAAACAATAGTAAAGCAAACACATAGTACGCGATCAAAGTACCTGAAGCTCAAATAAGAAAAATGATTATGTGACCATGTCCAATTGCAATTAAATAAAATAGTGAGTGCACAGTTTTTTTACGGTAAAATGAAGTATCAATTTTGAATTAACCTAACACATGTTGTTAACCCATATGAGAAATAATTGCAATTGAAATGTGAAAAAAAAATCATTTTTTAGATGAACTTTGTCCTCACTGTTTACTACATGAATATGGAACTATCTCTGGAAATAATATTCTTACCTCGATGCCTTGCAGTTTTCTGACTAGGAAATTAAAAGACCATTTCAATGGCAAACCAATTTCATCATTCAAGCCGGCGAGTGCCAAAATATTGTTTTCCTTTCTTTTATGCTTTACAAATTATCTGAAATTGTTAATAAAAAAATCTGAAATATACGCATATTTAGCTGATGTAAAAATCATATGTACAAACTCTTGTGCGCAAATACCAGTGCAAGAAATACACTGTTATAAACTATATCCAACGAATCCAAGAACAAGATACACACTCTTAGTCTGAGCTGAGATAAGGAGATAAATTGTTTTGTTGAGCGTTGCACAAGGTAACACATAGTAAATTATTTACATGGTACTTGGGAAACAAAAAATGTTTGTGTAAATGATGTAATTTTTTTAATAGATCGATCAGTTATTTTTTATAAGAAAATATTAATCATGCTCAAATCAAGTAATTAAATTTATAATTAGCGATAATTTTTGTTTTTTGAACTCAACATTACTAATAAAGTAATGTAAGAATGGTTGGTTTTATTTTGAATTATAAAATATCCTTAACCAATCAACACTAATTTAGGAAACTAATCAGTATCCACATTCCCTGTCTTTCTATAACATTAAAAAAAATAAATGTAATATTTGGTAATGTTCCTTAATTTTAGCACATTGTAATTGACCTTTTGATGGCAATGGGTCTATAAATAAGTGTGTTTACAACCTTCTTGGGTCATCGAACTCATTTTATATACATCAACATACACACCATCTAGTACTTTAGAACCAGAGTTTGAAATATTCAGGAGAGATCTTCAGTTTAATCTAAAAACTCCGAATTGTGAGCAATGATAGGAGGTATTTATATCGATTAATTCCACATTGACCTAATTATTTGTTGTTTAAATGTTAAGCATGATTAGATCATAAGAATTTGGAACTAACATTTGGTATCAGAGCCGATGGTTCGACTTGGTGATCGACTAAGATAAGTAAGAATGCAGTTGTGTATCGAAAGTCACCATTGAATACTTGTGAATTGAAAAATGACTTCCGCTCGAGGTTTGAGTTAAAGTGTGATGTCTAGTTCACTTATATGGTTACTCATGATCCATTGGTGTAAATCTTTCTGATATTTACCCCGCTTGCTTTTGGAATATGACCTTTGTTTTCACCTTCATTGTTTATATATAATGACATGTGGGCCTTGCATGTAGTTGTGGTATAATTTAATTTTTCGTTTGCTTTTCATTTTACATTGAATACATATCAATATATGGGCCCTTTTGTTGCAATATGTTTTGTTTTCTATTAGACCATGTTAACTATTTCATGCTTGCTTTCTATGTGGGTTTTCCATAGCTTCAGAGTGCAGATTTTTATTTTTTTTCTCTCATTGGGATGCACTATTTTGTGTTCTGGAATATAGCCATGAAGTTGACTGCACAATTACTTTCTTTCAGTATTACAGGATATAAACTAGTAATTATTATTTGGAATGTTGTCAATAATTGCAATATTTATAATTCAAATTTTGAATTTCGATTCTATTAAATATTCAAAATTAATGTTATAATATATTCACATAAATATGTTATTGTATTAATTAATGTACTTTATGCATACAATATTAAGTAATAGTAAGTATATTTGAATATTATTTCCTATGGTTATGTGCACTGGCGAACGTACATATAAATAAAGATGGACACATGTACCCCCTCATTTTAAAAAATTATATATAATTATCTAGTATTTTTATATTTTGTCCCCCTAATTTTATATATTTGAACTCACAGTGTCATGTTACTTTTAAGGAACTCATCCAATATTTTGTTCCAATACAAAAAATTACAAGAAATTCAAAAAAATCTACATATTTATATTTTTAAATAAAAATTAACATTTTTTCAGTTTTCATAAATATAAATTAAAATAAATAAAACTAAATGCGTAACAATATAAAATAAAAGATATGCAACTAATTTATGCTAGAATTAAAATTTGAAAGAGCAAATAATCTGGTGAAGATTTGAAATTGATAAAAGATAATTAACTGAATTTCACATTTTAGTAACAACCAAGCAATATTTTCGTAAATCAAGCAAAATTGTTACAAAAATAATCGTCCAGTTGCTTTGTCCATTATCCAGAATTACTCCGTAAAACAAGCAATAACCAAAAATCAAGCAAAATTGTTCCCAAATTTTTAAAAACCCACACACGTTCAAGGGGTAAGCTTTATCCATTTCAGAAGCTTCCCAAACTGCCAAGCCTCACGCGTTCCCTTCTCTACTCTTTCTTCTCCATGCTCTAGCAGTAACGAAATCTTCACTCTTCCACTCAGCCTTCCGCTCTCTGCGCTCTCCCTTCTCCATCCACAAAACGCAACCCTCTCCTCTTCCACTCATTGATATGCATGGTAATGTTGAATTTGCATCTTTGAAAGGAATCAATGATCTTTCAGAGAAGTTTGTTGAAACTAGAAGACATATTGTTTATCCATTAGTTTATCGTCTTCTGAAGTTAGCATTGATTTTGCCTGTTGCCACAACAACAGTGGAAAGAGCTTTTCCTGCTATGAAAATTGTCAAAAATAGGTTGTGTAATCGAATGGAAGATGCATGGATGAATGATTGCCTAGTGACTTATATTGAGAAAGATGTGTTCAATAACATTGACAATGAGCTAATCATTTAACGATTTTAAAACATGAAATCACGTAGAGGTCAATTATAAAGTATGTAATTTATTTGATTATATATATTAAAATTTTATTATTTTAATGTTTAGGTCTTTATCTTCATGTGTATGATAATGATAATTATCAATTTTTATTTTTTAAAATAAATTGCCCCCACTGACCCAGGGTCCTAGATCCGCCACTGGTTGTGTGCAGTAATTTATGATTGAAAATTAATTTATATCTTGTGATTTAATTAATTAGAGATTAGCCACAACATCTTTAATTATTTAAATTATATATTAAGTGCCTCTAAATCACATTAAGTAAAAGATGTAATTAGTCATATATAGTATAATAAATTTTATCCCACAGGAATATTTTTATATGAATTATGATTAATTAGGATGAAATATTGAGTTATATTTTTTAATTTACCCACAAGGATCAATAAATATAACTTGATAGTTTTATCATAATGTTTATGTGAAATTAATTGAATTTAAATTTTAGCCTACATGCAAATTTTATATTGTTAAATTCATAATTTTATAAGCATGACTTACATTGATAAAGCATGATACATTATTTTTTGCCTCAAATTTTAATGATAAGCATATATGTTGAATTATTTTACAACTATACAACCTGTTAATATAATTGATGTACTGAAATTGAGAGGAGATTATTTTTCTATCTGGAAGGAAAAGATTATGTTGATGTTAGGGTATATGAACATTGATTATGCTATCAGGAAAGTTGAGCTACCAACAATCATAGAAAACAGTGAACTAAAGGAGATGAATCTGTATGAGAAATGGAAAAGATCCAACCGACTCTGTGTGATATTCATTAAGATTAAAATACCGGTCAGTATTAGGGGCTCATTTGGACAGTATGACAATGTAAGAGTGCTCCTGAAGTACATTGATGAACAATTTTAGACTTCAGGGAAGGCATTGGCCAGTCCCCTAATAATGAAGTTTTCTTCCATGAAACTCACTGCTTTGAAGGGTGTGCGTGAGCACATTATGCAAATGAAGGACACTGTGGCTCAACTTAAAACTCTAGAGGTGTACATGTTTGACTCTTTTATGGTGCATTTTATTTTGAATACTCTTCCAGCACCATATGGTCCCTTTAAAATCTCCTACAACACAAATAAAGAAAAATGGTCTATTAATGAACTCATGACCATGTGTGTTCAGGAAGAGAGGAGGTTGTAGTTGGAACAAGGAGATAGTTCTCTTATGATGACTAAAATGAAGGATAATAAGAAAGGCCATAAGAACAAAGAAAGTAGTAAAATACCACCTCAAGTTGGAATTAAGAAAGAATCCAAATGTTTCTTCTATAAAAAGAAAAGGCACATGAAGAAAGATTGTCCTAAGTTCAAGCTATGGTTTGGAAAAGAAAGGTATGCCTATCTCTGTGTGTTTAGGAAGAGGGGAGGTTGTAGTTGGAACAAGGAGAGAGTTCTCTTATGATGACTGAAATGAAGGATAATAAGAAAGACCATAAGAACAAGGGAAGTAGTTAAATACCACCTCAAGTTGGAATTAAGAAAGAATACAGGTGTTTCTTCTATAAAAAGAAGGGGCACATGAAGAAAGATTGTCCTAAGTTCAAGCCATGGTTTGGAAAAGAAAGGTATGCCTACCTCTTTAGTTGTTATGAATCTAATACGATTAATCATAACACATGGTGGATTCATCTACAATATGATCTTTTCTATATTAATTTGCAAAATGATACCACTTATGATGTTATGCATGTTAATGTTGACACAAAATGATGTGTTATGAATGAGGATTCCTCTATATTATGGCACCTAAGATTATGACACATCTCTGTCGAGAGAATTAAGAGATTGGTAAATGAAGGGGTACTTAGTGCTTTGGATTTTGCTGATTTTGATACTTGTATAGATTGAATTAAGGGTAAGCAAACTAACAAGTCAAGAAGGTTGCAAAGAGAGGCTCAAATCTATTAGAAATCATCCATACAGATATATGTTGTCCAGACATGGACGCAAGTAGTCCAAAATACTTTATCACCTTCATTGACGATTTTTCACGATATCTGTATCTATACTTACTTCATTCTAAAGATGAAGCTTTAGGTGCCTTTAAAGTTTTTAAGGTGGAAGTGGAGAAACAATGTGGAAAGCAAATTAAGATCGTGAAATCCGATAGAGATGATGAATACTATGGTAGATACACTGAGAATGGACAAGCACCTAGTCTATTTGTGAAGTTTCTTCAAGAACACGAGATTGTTGTCCAGTACACTATGCCTGATTCTCCGGATCAGAATGGTGTGACAAAAAGAAGAAATTGAACCTTAATGGACATGGTGCGAAGTATGCTTAGTAGTTTCAAGCTTCCTAAGTCATTGTGGAATTGAAGCACTAAAGACGGCAATGTACATATTAAATCGAGTTCCAACTAAGGATGTTACAAATACGCCATTTGAGTTATTTAAAGATAAGAAGCCGAGTTTGCAACATGTGCGCATTTGAGAATGCCCATCTGAGGTCAAAGTTTATAGTCCACAAGAAAAGAAGCTTGACCCAAGGACAAGTAGTGGGTATTTCATTGGATATGCTGAAAGGTCTAAGGGATACAAATTTTACTGTCCATCTCACAGTACTAGGATTGTGGAATCAAGAAATGCTAAATTTCTTAAGAATGACTTGATTAGTAGGAGCGTTCAATCTAGAGACTTTGTTTTTGAGAAAGATCATTTAATTGCTCAAACAACCATTTCAAATCTTAGATTGGTTGTTATTAACAATACCCTTCCATCTCAACTGGGTGTTGTGAAACCTATCATTCAAGATCCACAACTTACTGATAATCTAGTATATCAAGTTGTTCATGAGGAGTAAGAAGAAATTATTAATCAACCAATTGAACAAGTTCCTCAAGAAGATAATGAAACAACATTAAGAAGATCTACAAGAATAAAGAAATCAGTGATACCAAGTGACTTTGTTGTGTATCTACAGAAATCTGACTATAGTATTGGAGCTGAAATGATCTTGAAATGTTTTCACAAGCCACGAGTTCTTAAGAATCAAACTTGTGGTATGATGCTGTGAAAGATAAGATGAATTCTATGGCATCGAATGGAGTCTGGGATCTTGTTCAGTTGCTTGATGGTGCAAAAACCATTGGATGTAAATGAGTCTTCAAAACTAAGAAAGACTCATTAAGAAACATTGAGAGATATAAAGCAAGACTCGTAGCCAAGGGATTTAATCAAAAGGAAGGAATCGACTACAAGGAGACATTCTCTCCTGTATTTAAGAAAGATTCTCTTCGCATCATTCTGACACTGGTTGCGCATTTTGACTTAAAGTTGCAACAAATGGATGTGAAAATGGTTTTTTTCAATGGAGACCTAGAGGAAGAGGTTTATATGAAACAACCTGAAGGATTCTTCTCTAGTGAGGGTAAGCAATTGTTGTGCAAGCTTAAGAAATCTATATATGGATTGAAACAAGCTTCCCGTCAGTGGTACTTAAAATTTCATGATGTTATTTCTACATTTGGTTTCGTAGAAAATGTTATGGATCACTGTATATACCAGAAGGTCAATGGGAGAAAAATCTGTTTCCTTATTTTATATGTGAATGATATTTTACTTGCAACCAATGACAAGCGTTTGCTATATGAGGTGAAACAATTTATCTCTGAGAACTTTGATATGAAGGATATGAGTGATGCCTTTTACTTTATTGGTATCAAGATACATAGAGATAGAGTAAGATGTGTTCTTGGTTTGTCTCAAGAGATCTATATTAACAAAGTTTTGGAAAGATTTAGAATGAGTGATTGTTCACCAAGTGTAGCTCCCATTGTGAAGGGTGACAAGTTTGATTTAAGTCAGTGTTCGAAAAATGATCTTGAGCGAGAACAATTGAAGAACATTCCTTATGCTTCAGTTGTTGGAAGCCTTATGTATGCTCAGGTCTACACAAGACCTGATATTGCTTTTGCGGTTGGAATGTTAAGGAGATATCAAAGTAACCCAGGTTTAGACCACTGGAAAATTGCAAAGAAAGTGATGAGATACATTTAGGAAACTAAGGACCACATGCTTATGTACAGACAAACTGACAACTTGGAAGTGATTGACTACTCAGATTCAGACTATGTTGGCTGCATTGATTCGAGAAAATTGACTTCAGAATATATTTTTATGCTAGCCAGTGGAGCTGTGTCTTGGAGAAGTGTCAAGCATACATTGACTGCTACTTCCACTATGGAGGCTGAGTTCGTTTTTTGTTTTGAGGCTACCTCACATAGCGTATGGATGAGGAGTTTCATTTATGGGCTTAGAGTTATGGATTCCATTTCTAGGCCATTGAAGATATATTGTGATAATTCAACTGCTATTTTATGACTAAGAATAACAAAAGTTATAGTCGAAACAAAGACATCAACATTAAGTATCTAGCCATAAGAGAATGTGCTAAAAATAACACAGTGGTTATTGAGCACATTTGCACTGAATTAATGGTTGTCGATCCTTTAACTAAGGGCATGCCATCATTTAAATTTAAGGATCAAGTATAAATGATGAGACTTGGTTCTCATATGTGATTTTCATTGTAAGAATGATATTAAGAAAATCTATTGTGAAATTTTTTATTCAATTTATGTGCATCTACAGTTATTTATTATGAGAAACATCAATTAAGTTTGGACCTAGAATAAACATTGAGTTTATTCATTAAGTTGTATGGGTTAAGGGATACAATGCATTGTAATACATGAAAGATAATACTCATTATTTAGAGGACTTATGTATTTTATTTCTTGTTATATAAATTAAAGGACGTGTAAACCAAGTGGGAGATTGTTGATTTTATTTTGAATTACAAAATATTTGTAACCAACTTAATAGTGGTCAATACTAATTCAGGAAACTAACCACAACCCACATCCCTGTTTTTATTCAACGTTAAAAATCAAATATAATGTTTGGTAACGTCCCTATAACTAATTCTTTGATAGCAAATGGTCTATAAATAAGTGTGTCTACAACCTTCTTGGGTCCTCGAACTTAATCTATACACATCGGCATACACATTATCTAGTGCTTTAGAACCAGAGTTTGGAAGACTCAGGAGAGATCTTCAGTTTAATCCAAAAACTCAGAACCGTGAGCAATAGCGGGAGATATTTATATCAATTTAATTCCGCATTAATCTAATTATTTACTATTTAAATATTAAATATGATTAAATCATGAGAATTTAAAACTAACAAGAAGAGCCTTATATTAAATGATCATAAAATGTTAACAATCTGATAATCCCTCCTCACCTGGGTAACATGATACTATATGCAAACTTGATGATCGATTTATAAGCACCTCAAAACAACAGAACCAATAGAAAGATGGTGGCCTAACCCATTTCAAATTTAAAAGTAGTGGTTATTATTGGAATTTGGAAGTCTTGAAAACAACATCATTTTTTAAAAATAAGTTGTATTGTGTTAACTAATTATTTATAAAAATAAAAAGCATTTCCCCAAACTAAAAATAAAAATACTTGAAAAGCTCTAAAAAATTGAACATGTGAACGTGCATGGAATTGGTGACTGCTTTGGTCCCTGGTGTGTCTAATCAGCTGAGAAAAAGAGAAGAGTATATGCACCTTGGTTATTTAATTCTTAATTCTTAACTATAACATTCATATGGTTTGACTTAGCTCCCCAATGTCAAGTTACGTGCTGTCAAGGATTGGTTCTACAAACTATGATAATTATCGGCCATCGGTTTTGCTCTAAGCCTTAGAGATATATATTCTTTTAATTAATAGTCATATTCATATTATTGACACGACTTTAATTTCATTTCAAACTAAAAAGATGCAAACTAAGATTTGTTTAGCCAGTTTTGCCTCAACCCCATTTGTCTCTCCTTAAAGGGACTTTGAATCTGTGGTGGAAGTGGAACGGAGCTATTATTTCAGTAATTTGAATGGACGCAATGTCAAATAAATAAATCAAGATTTTGCTCCCAAACCACCATGACGTTCCAAAGTAGACAAGATGTGCTTACCCCAAAAATAAAGTAGACAAGATCAATCATGTTGTATGACATAGCTTTGAAAATAGACTTCCAATGCACCAGATCCAATGACAATCATAAAAAAAATTAATTATAGTATTGAAAATTGACATGAATATTCCTTCCATGCTAATATCTTTAAGGGAAGTTTAAACTATTTATTTGTCCCGCTATAATTATCATTATTTTAAGGATGTGTTTGGTATGAAGAAAAAAAATAATATATGAAAAAAATTTGTATTTTATTATATGAGATCCATATCTCTTATATTCTATTTTAGTTCAAAATTTTGTTTTTTATATCTCCACTAAATCATGTAACAATCTAAAAATTATTCTATATATTATATTTATTTATTATTTACTTAATTATTTATTTACTTATTAAGGTTAAATTCTTTAAATTTATTAAATAATCTAATATGTGTAATTGTAACGTACTATATCATTTTTTTTTGCGTAATTGAGGTAGAAACAAAAAGAAACTAGATATATATATATATATATATATATATCATATTTCATTACATTTCATTTCTATATTACATCTTAATACCACTGTTATTTATTTACAAAATACACAACCCCTTATCCCTATTCAAACATGTTCTCCAGTGCTATCCTCTTCACTGAGCACAATTATGGGATCTGTGGCCGGGTTCGGATACATAAGAGCAAATTGCAAAAAGGGGTCAGATGGATTAAAATATTTACTAAAAACAGAAATCGGAAAATAGGCTCCGAAGTAGATGTAGGCACGCAGAACAGGCTGCATAGTTACTACATAGCAATTTCTGACTTCATCAATATACCATGCTATGTCCAGTGCATCAAAGAACAATATGATTGATGCCATCTAAAATAAAACATGGGATAAATCTTGTGAGAAATAAATTTCTCGGTAGGCAAATCTAAACCATCAAACACATTAGAAGGTTAGTAAGTAATCAATATATTCAAATGAATGCATAAAATGATTAAGTAATTATATGAATACATGAAATGAAATGGTCACAGGTGCACATGACCTCTACATATGTACAGTATGTAGGAATGTTGCGGCCGTCTTACGTTAATCATGCATGAATTTTCATGTATTAGCACCTAATCTCTCTACATTCGTATTCTAGATGTAGTCTCATAGGTCCGGTTTCACAAATCTTGTCCTGGACTTGGAAACTCGAATCAATCTTATTTACACTTCATTATATAATATAAGGAAAATACTTCTATCCTTTCATAACAGTAGGATGGTTAAAACTCCATACCCTGTCCAAGTAAAATTATACCAACTAAAATAAATTTATTTAATATTCTCAAGTTACCGAAATTCATGGTAGTGGTTTAATATATGAATTATTTAATGTGGTAGCCAAGACTGGGTGGGAGTAGCCGAAATGATTGGAATGGGTTCATCCTATATACTGCCATGGTTAGAGGTATGTTTAACATAGATGGGTGTGTCATAAATAATAGTATCCGGGATAGACCAGGATGAGTATACTCGGAATAGTTATAGCCTCAAAAAGTTTGAAATGACCGGGGTGAATACCACCTGAATAGTCAGCATAGTAAGTTACGTTCGAGTTGGTCGAGATGTGATTTAATTAAGATACATATGGGTGGATGAATCCGAGATGGTCGGAATAAGTTTTAGATTGGATATCTACACCCGGGATTGCCGGGGTAAGGTTAACCGGGATGGGGCTATCGTAGGTAGCTGGAATAGGTGTACTAGGAATAGTTATAGCTCATATAGATATTCTGGGTGGGTCGGCATGTGTTCATCAGAGGTAGAATATTTTAAGTTGTACTCAGAATGGTCATATTCAGGTAATTGTATTCGGTTTGGGTAGTATTACCGGGATAATTTTTAGCTAAGTATGGATTGACCAGGCTGTATACCTTCTGGATAGAATATTATAAGTGATTAAAATCGGAAATGGTCGGGGTGTGTGTCAACTGGGAAGAAAGTAGCCTGAATAATTATTGCATGGCTTGTCCGAATTTCACTAGTATCGTACATACGTAAATCATCACCTATCTTCTTACTTTTCCAACCTCAAATCTACTCTTTACATATTGGAACCATTAATCATTCATAATATTCATCCTTTAATTCCAAAAGTTAATATTAACAATTCCTATAGATAATTAATTACTCATAAAATCATCACGTATAACATTCCCAAGTGCTAATAATTTATATTATAAATTCTTACCTATTCTGGATTTAAAATCACCGTATCTTTATCACAATTTATCTTTTAAAACTTAATTTTTTTAGCTTAAATAAAGACTAAGTTTGGCCAGATAAGCTCATAATTTAATCTTAAACAAATTTTAAATTAGAGATTGAAGTCTAGCCTACCTCCAATAAGTCTGATGGACTGAGTAGAGAATTTCTGGAATAATTTTAAGGTAGAAAATTTTTATGTGAAGGAAAGAAAAAAAAATAGAAGTATGCAAAGGTGGTAGAAAATAAAGGTTTTAATATGAAGGGTGAGGGCTGAAAGTTTTCGTGTAGAGATTTTCTAAATGCAAGGGTATTTATACTAGTTTATTTAGTTGGGTTTTAAATGAGCTAATTGAGTTATAACCGGGTTAGAATTTAGTTTGGTTACAAAGTAACTAACTTGAAGATATTTATCCTAAGTTAATCATGACAAATATTCCTTTCATTAATGCATGTCATCAACGTGGAAAGTTGCTTAAGGCTTGATTTTTGGTTATTTGTTCCCCCTAATGCCATATGGACATCCTAAAAGATTTTTCAAGAGATTTGGACTCAGCTTATCTCATTTATTGACTTTACCTTGACTCAATTATTCCAAAAATATTTACATTACTGAAGACTTAGGAACATTCATGCACATTTGGATTTATTCCCGTTTGGGTAGTTAAATAAAATTTATCCTTATTCTTCTTAAATCCTATTATCATAATTTAATCATAAATATAAACTAAAATATATTTTTGAGGATGTTACAATTAGTACATGTGAAGATAGTATTGAAAATAAAAAAATGAATACCTGAATTTAAATAATTATATTTTTTAATTTATACATTATACATACGTATTACATTGTTATTATTACTTATAGAAATAACAAATTAAAATAAATTTCAATAGACTAAACATTTTTAAGACAATATTTCTTTAATTAAAAATATAACTAATTATCTTTCTTAATTTTAATAGAACTATATTTAATATGTTATTAAATATTTTTAAATTAATATTGATAACATAAATATTATTTTATATAAATACTAAATGTTACAAATCAAACATATCCTAAGTTTTAATTCTTATAGGAGAAAACTGTAAATTTTAGTCTCTACACATCAACAAAAAGTTAACTTTTGGTCTTTGGTACTAACACCATAAAATAATTTTTACAGCACAAAATGGCTATAAAACCTCTTTTTTCTTTTAATAATAACCCCACTCAGGTTCGCTAGAAAATTACTTTGACAGTTTTAAACCTCTTTAAAAAACTGTATAAAAACTAAAATGTACAATTTTATGATAATGTATACACTTATAAATATTAGTTACATAAATGATTATAATAAAAGAAATTTAAAAAATATATTTATTAAAAGACCTAAATTATAATTATGTAACATTTAAATATTTAAGTGAGGTATTAATAAATAAAACATTATTAAAATATTTAATAATAATTATTTAAAATATGTTTAATACAAAAAGGTGTAAAATAACATACTCCCTTTACGTCCATAACAAATGAAAGATTATTAATAAAAGATAAAATTGGTACATCAGTAACAATTTTTTAAAATATTAATAAAATCAAATGTATTAAGTCTTTTTATTAGTTTCTATAATTTATGCCAAAAGTACTTTATAATAAAAAACACTAGGAACTATAACATGAAACAGCGAAAGTGAAAGTGTGCCCAACAACTGTCCATTCATCAAATGTGCTCCAATCTGGTGTTTGAGTTTGACTTTGCAGAGGAAAGGAAGTAAAGCACAATCAGTACAACATCCGCATTATTTGGGAAAGGAACGGAAACACAACTATTTTTCTTTTAGAAAAAAATTCGAACATGATTCGCAACACAATCTTTTAATTATTTGTCGTTATTAAATAAATTTCATATAAGTTCTACTGAACAACCTAAACTGATTCAATGAAATAAACATAAAATTTATCTGATAACAGACTATGTATTAAAAAGAAAATGTCAAAGAGTGTTGTAACATTCTTCACTAAAAAATCCCTCAGATTCATTATTTTGTAGTGACTAACTCAGATATCTCACTTTTGATATGTTTCTTACATTTCTATCCGTAGTGACATATTAGAACATGTTTTGAAATAAATTAGTTGTAAAATTATGTTTAAGACAAAAATGATTTTGTCAACAAGTCAAGACTCTTATTTTTCCACTTATTTTACTTTTATCCATTGAATTTATATTAAAATATGTACCGTAACATTTCTAAGTGCAAATCAAACATGTAGTTATATGTTTGACTTTTAACATAAAATCAATGACTTTTTTAAATCAGTAGCTTTTAAAAAAACAGTATACATTTTCAGTTAAAAATTACATTAAATAAAAGAAATTATAAATTATTCAAGAGGAAGTGTTGTGATGTATGTTTTTTGTAAATGATATTGTGCTTATTGATGAGACCAAAGACAGTGTTAATAAGAAAATGAAATTGTGGAGAAACACTTTAGAGTCTAAATGACTCACGTTAAGCCGGAACAAGATTGAGTATATGAAATGTGAGTTTTCAGAGATTGATTAGGATGCAAATCATAGAATCAGAACAGGGTTGATGAAATGACAGAGTATATCTGGATTGTTGTGTGACCGCAAAATTCTCCTTAAACTAAAAAGAAAATTTACAGAACAATTGTAAGACCTGCAATGTTATATAAAGATGAATGTTAACCAACACATATACAGCATGATCATAAAATAGGGATAACATAAATAAGGATGTTAAGGTGAATGTGTGATTATACGAAAATGAATAAGATAAGAAATAAAAATATTCGATGAAAGGTAGCAGTAATACCAGTGAGTGAAAAGATAAAGAAATATAAATTGAGGTGTTTTGGGCATGTAATAAGAGAACCCCTTGGATATTTCTGTAAGAACAAAAGTTTGTTACTAAGAATATGACACAAAAAGAGCTAGAAGTAGACCAAACCTTACCTGAGAAAATGTAATTAAATTTGACTTAATGGAGTGAAATATAAATTAACAGACAATGAGTCTTAGAACAAAATGGAAAGATGAAGGTTTAGATTCGTTATTATCTCTATGTTTCAGATGATCCCTCTTTAGTCTTTTTCCTCTTCATCTCCCCCGTCCTTCTTTCCCCTTCTTTGCTTTCAACTTTTTTTTTTCAACCTCCTCATATTTATCATTCGAACTCTAATTAATTTGGGTTAAAGGTATTGTTGATGATTGATGATGATGAAAAGAAATTATAAATTAATAAAAAGTTACAACCTACATTACTATGATCTTAACAGTATTTAAAAAGTCACTGCATATATGGCCCAAAGCTCGCCGCTGCACCGAAAGTGTTAAACTCTGAAATTCATAAACAGGAACCTCGGTACAAGAGACATAGACACAGTAATCCACAATGAAACATGTTCATATCAACACATCTTAGTACAATGATAACAATGATATATACACAGAAGGGGCATAGCCTCTCATGGAAAACTTGTCATCTTCATTGACACTGTACTTGTTAACTCTATGGCTAGTCAATGTTATCTCCTTGTGATTGTGCAGATATACATCATGTGACTTGACATCAGTAGTGTTGGGATGATTGGAAAGAGTGCAGTGAAGTAGGGCTCAAAACTGTCCTGCTCTTATATCTCTATCAAGCCGATCTGCATTCAGCGTCCCTGGAAGCTCTCTGAAGTCTTCATTGAAGATGGAATATGCACTGCAAGATTTTGTTGTAGAGTAGAAAATATTTAAAAGCTATCAAAATAGTTTCCAACAAGTAAATTTGACATCTGCAGTCAATAATAATTGGTAAAAAATGCATGCATTATTAGGTTCGGAATGCTTCCTATAAATATAAAGTTTAATGATCATGTACTGAAAGTTCAATTATAATCATTGTTAATATGACTTTTAAAATAATTATCATTAAAGTCAACAAACTTACATTATATGATGGGTTGCGATTGGATGATGGTGTAAAATTGTTTTACACTTGTTAATGCATAACCCATTTTCTCATAAATACATTATGGATAGCCATTAAAATTTTAAGCATATAAATGGTGCTAGAGGTGAGACAAAGCAGTATTACTTCCATAATTTTGAAAAGGAAAACTGGAATACTAAACTTATGACATCATTCTCATGGATTGAGCCATCTGAAAAGGTTAACATATGAAGCTGGTAGAGATATTATACACATAATACTAGGAATTTCCAAAGGGGAAAAAATAAGGAGGAATCCAAAAAGCAAAAGAAAAGGATTTAACATCCTGATATATTATTACTTAGAACTATATATGTCCAATTTTTAATCCAGGATTTTACCATGTTTACACTTCATTCTCGTCATTTTGCTTTGCTTTTGATAATAATGAAGGTCACTAACATACATAAATCTTACTTGAATTTTCAGATTTGACTTTCACTTGTATAACATTTTGAACAGTATACTAGATACAACAAATAATGTCCAGTCATACCTTATGTCACCAGCTTGGCGCTTTCCAAGATTGAAGAGAATGAGACAAAAGCCAGTTGCAAGTATCTACAGGAAAGTTGTGACAAACGATAAAGACACAAATTTTATCGTATACAATGACCAGAAAGTACCCTTCTAAGACATCTTAATTTAATTTCTACAATGTCAAATCAAAATTATGGGTTTGGGGAGAGACCATGGAGCAGGGACATTCACAGCATAAACTAGCATAGCACAGTGCCCCGGAGGTTCCTCGCTATGCGAACGTATAAGAGAGGGTTATTGTACACAACTTTACTCTTGCATATGCAAAGAGGTTGTTTTCATATTCAAACTCATGACTAACCAGTCACCAAGGCACAACTTTACCACTATGTCAAGATTCGCTCTTGGACATTCTCAGCATATCAGATGATTATCTAATCATACGATTTATAAAAGGAGTGAAATTGCCAAACAATATATGCTTATAATTGTTTTTTCCCCAAAAGACACAAGAATAGTTTGTTTTTTTATCAAAAGTTGTTCCATGGGGGAAAATTCAGATTCAAGATAAGTTCAAATGACCAGGCCCAAGTGTTATTAGCTGAATTGACTTGTAGATCAAAAAAAGTCAGAAATCTTTACACAGTAATTTGTTAACTGAATTTTATAGTCCAGCATCCCAAGTCCCAGTTACACATGGGAAAGATAGATAGGATAGGGGTGGACTTGGACCCCAAAAAGAAAACAGATAGACTAGTGGACTAAAAGCCCAAAAAAAAGAAAGGAAGAAAGGAGACATACATACAAAGGTCCGAGATCCCATCTATGGGCAACAGGAGCCAGGATAAACCACAAAATTATGAGAAGCCATGCCTTCAGACTCATAGTGAAAATTACCATCAAAAGGATATCTGCAATGGGGGATGAGCATATTTAGAAGATTGTTAATCTCAAAGGGAACTATTATCATCATCATCATCATCATCATCATTATTGCCCATATAAGATCCACACATCTAAAGTGAGTCCTGGAATAATGCAACACTTACTGAATGATTCCAGTTTTTATTTTGTCACCATGCAAGCAGATTATGGTGGTGATACATATAATATTCCAAAAGAAACACTGAAGATGCTTCAATGGCCAAATTGATATAAGTATAAGATTTTAAAAAACGAATATTCAAATGATTTCATCAAGAAAAAAAGTCAAACAGTGATTTGAACATTATGGATTCAACAGTTAATGAATACAAACTTCAAGGATCAAAATAGTGATTTACTAGCGTAAACAAATACCATATATGCAGCTTATTACCTGGAAGCTTCAAGTTATCGTGTAGAAAAGTGTATAACCTCTTCTTCCACCATCTTGATGACTGAGGAAGTCGAAAATTCTGCAGAAGCATAAATCAAGATGGAATTGAGTCAAATGAGTACCAAATTGACATTATGGTCACTTTGTTAGACATTAATGAATGGAATCATTGATTTTACCAGATCTTCATCCTCATCATCATTGTCATATCCATCTTTCACTGGTGGCTTTGGTTTGACAGCAACAATCAAGCAATCTAGTAAATAAATAGCAATTGATCACATCTTTGTAAGAAAATTTAACATCACATGCTGTACAAGGAAGAAAAGTGTGTTTGAAAGGTAAACTCATTAAAATCAATATCCAAGTTGAATGGGTAAATGCTAATAATTTGACCATAGTACTATACACTATAGAAGGACACACCAGACAGAGGCAGTTGCAACGTTGAGGTGAAAATGTCATAGGAGATCCTTCTTTTATTTTTTTTATATTGATAATATAGTGCATTGATAAAATAACAAAATCAGGACTATAAGTATACCTCCATCATTAAGTTGTATGTATACATCATCTCCATTTTTCATGTCATACAGTGCACTTCCGCGTAAAATAAGACTCAAGTTGTTAATTTGCAAATTATCATTCCCAGCAATTAGTCTCCTCAAATCACGCACCTATATGTGGATTTAAAAGAAACAAAAGTGGCAAAAAAGCTTTTATATTAACAAGATGGATCATCAAACAAACTAATTAAATCCCCCTCCCAAATAACAGTTTTCAGAAAATTGAGAAAAACATAACATTAACGAAAGTAAGATTGTTGGCAGTTTGAGCTATGAAGGCACACTTGGCTGAGGCTTTCTAGTATGTAACTAAAGAACTCAGGGTTGTAAAGCTTTAATTAAACACTCTGATATGTAACTAAATAACTCAGGTTTGGAAAGCTATATTTAAACACTCTGATGCAGAACCAATTCCAATGTCATGGTTCATGTTGTCACCTATACACATATAGACATTATAAAACCCACAATCCATGATTTAATTGCAACTAACCCTAACTAAATATCATTGTCAAGTGAAAAAAATTTCATCTGTGAATGGGTATTCATTCTCTCACTAACTTGGAATGTTTTTTTATTTTTCATTTTCCAAAGCCCCGGAAAAGGGGGGAGAACAATTGTCAATTCAAATCATGTGTATTGGGATGCTGGAATGAAAATTAAAAATTAAAAATTAAAAAAGGAAAAAACCCTAGAAATTGGGAATTGAAGGTAAAAAGAGAAACCTTGATGGAAGAAGGAACGAGGAGGCGAGAGGGGCGTGCAGGACCAATGGTTTTGAGGACGATCTCCACCTTCTCCGAGTCGAGTTCCTCCATGAACATCCCCGACTCAAACGACATACGACTCACACACGATCGATACCAATTAATTAAAAAAGAAGTATTAGTTTTAAATCTAATTCATTTTTCATTTTAATCATAATCTTTGTATTTTTGTTGAATCTAGCATATTTAATGGTAGATTTCAAATTAGAATTACCACTTTCATGTAAGATTGAAAATGACATGTGACATTTATTCATGGTAAATTACAAATTAAAATCTTAAATAATTTTAATAAATCTTACACATGAGTTTCACTTTTAAATATTTAAAATTTAATTTAATTAAATAAAATAAAATAAGTAATTAATTTTAATTAATAAAATATGAAAAAATATATAAATATTAATAAAATATATAATTAATTTTAAGTAATTAATTTTAATTTTTAATTTTATTATATTTATTTTTTTCATCATGTTACATAAAAATTATTTTTTTAATTTGTATTTGAAGATCTGTATTTTCTCTTGGTGGATATAAGAAAAGAGAGATCTTTAAATGAAGATTCCTCCTTAAAATCTTCCACTAAACTTGTTGTTCTAATATTTAATCTTTTGGATTGGTTATGCTGAATCCAAACTTATTCATCTTAAAAGTAATTTAGAAGAAGTTAAATCATTTATTTATTTTTTATACTCTTTTTTTTTTAAATTGATACAAAAAGTGGTAAATAAATCTTATTTGATCATATTTTCTTTTTATGTAAATGACCAATTTAATTTATGAAACTATGAATGGTTGCTAACTTAGTTCTTAGATTTAATAAAATTTTAAAAAATACTCGAAATTATAAATCTATTTATTTTAAAAAAAATTAAGCATCAAATGTTATTTTAGACTTTGTATATATTGCTACTATCACTGAAGTCACATTTTTATAGATAAATATTAATAATTAATATGTTATGATAGGAAAAAATTCAAACGGATGACCTCCTTGTGACTCTAACACTTAAATCATACATTACATGTTATTTTTTGGAAGTGATGATTGTAACGTGTGTGTTACCATTTAATTGAAAGACTTTTTTTTTAGTTTTGTTAATTCTACTGTTTTTTTTTTAGAAAAGTTAATTCTACCTGTTTTAGGAACTAAAGTAACATCAAAATACAATTTCAAAAATTAATTTGGTGATTTAATTTTATGAATAAATTTTCGGTACTTCTATAAACATGTTTTCTTGTCATTTATTTTTTATAATAGTGACAATCAGAATGAATTTAAATTCTTGTGTATAAATCTCAACCCTATTATTAGGCATACATTAGTGAATAAACAACTTTTCTTGCATTTAACTTTCTTTGTTTTACACTAAAAAAAATTATAAATTTCAATGCACAATAACAAATTCTAATGTACTAAGAATGTGTTTTTATACCACCAAAATCAAAATCGTGATGGATCCAAAAAGATTACGTAAACTATGTGATTTTTCATAAGCAACAAGGAGTTACTCCATTCCCAACAAACCATAAATGAAGAAAACAAATATTGCTTCCAAAGTAAAATTACTTTTGGATTTTCTCAACTTTAATCCAAATAACATGCACATAATCTGCAGTAGAAAAAAAGTTATTCATAGGGGTAGGGCATTAAAAAAAAAAGGAGCTTCTTCGCTTGAAAAGGAGGATGATAAATTTAATAACAGTAAAGAACAGGCCAAAACACTGCGTTTATTTAACATGTGAAAATGTACAACACTTAGAACTTCCAAGTATCTCACATGAGCTAAGTATGTAGACGGTGAAAGTATTTACAGATTTGCACGATAGCTAAGACAACATATAACCAGTCAAGTCACAACATTGACATAAGTTCAAACAAACGATAATCCAGGAGTTACACGTGAACTGATCAGATTTTGTCATCAGGGGATTCAGCATAAGAAATTGAAATCAGTTCAGACCTAAACTTGTCATCTTGATCACGGTTTGGTGTCGCAACCCCATCTGATTTCTTGCTCTCCAAGGCAGAAGTTGATTCCAGAGTCTTATCAGGTAAAGAGTTAGAAATAGCAATAAGCGACTCACGTGTCACCTCCTTGGACTCCTTGCTCGGTGATTTGTTATCCATATAACTATATGCCTTTTCTTTTTTCCTACACAAGTCAAAACCAAAATTCTCTGAGATCATCCAAATCCAAGGGATCAAAATCAGATATATTAAATTTTTGTTGTGATACCACATATTTTAAATCTATGTGGTGAAAGTAGGTGAATTGGATACTTGACTAGGCTGGTTAGACATGCTGACTGGTTTTCAGTCAAACTCGATCAACCTATTCAACCTGGTTGGTTAGTTGACCTCAAACCGGCCACCAGACCAGGTCTACTGTCCAGGTTTTACAACTACGTTTAACATACAAACACCTATTAGCATGTGGTTAGCTTCTTCCACCCCATTACTACTACCATGCATCAATCATATCTTAAATAGGTCTATAAATGCCTTCACACAGTAAAGGAGAGTCATTAGCTTAGCAAACTAAAATATCAATGTTATAACCTAAGGATGAGCAGAGAAGAGAACTGAAGCTGTCAAACATGATCAGTATCACAAGCAGGCTCAAAGGTGAGAGGTCACTTGGTGATCTCAATAAAATTAACAAAAAATTAAAAATATTAAAAATGTTGAATTGCGTATGGCCACTTCCATATCCACCTTTACTTAAAAATATTTCCATTAGACCAAAAGAATCAAAAGCCACTAGCTGTACAGGAAAAATTAAGAGAGAAATATGTTTTGTAAATCCAGCATCTCAAAAGTAGCTATAATGATTTCACTAGTAAGAGATTAACCAATTAACCCCTTCAGTAATGAACATCGTATAAGCACCCCCCTGCCCCCCTTTATCTAATCAATCTATTGAATGCTACAGAGATCATGACATTCAACTAGGCACAAAAATGCATGCATTCCTATCTAACAATCAACATCTCAGATCAAACATGGTTCAGTATAAAATATCCTGTTTCTTCTATGTATCATTTTTAGAAATTTCCTTCAATAAGATATCTTATATAAATTTATAAGATATCTGTTTCAGACCAATTTATAAGATATCTGATCCCACTACACAGATCCACTAAAATTTTGCTTCTACTATTCCTTCAATCAGGTCTGTTTCACTTTTTGCCTAGTCTCATTCCATGACATACAGATGAATCTCCTTTTTACTACTATTCCTTCAATCATGTCTTTTTCAACTTTTGCCTAGTCTCAATCCATGACATAAAGATGAATCTGCTTTTTACTCAAGTATATTTGTTTCTCTCTTTAAGGGTATCCTTTCTTGCCACCAGTCGTCTTGAATCAAATAGGTTCTAAAATCCATGTATCAAACACTACCCAATTAGGTTTTACTAAAAAAGAGAGAGACAGAAAAAGATGAGAGAAAGAAAGAAGATAATCAGCCAATTACAACCATATCTAACAACTCTCAGCTTCTTCAAATTCACACATGCAAGAACAGATTCCAACATGTATTGTAATACATTAATATATAGAACTATTGCAAGATTCCTTTGGTACCCTTTGATTTTGTTAGGCTAAATGATACCACTGATCATTTATCAATATTTAGTCATGTATCCCATTTATTTGAGAAAGAAACTTCCTAGGATTATCGATGTTAGTTTTTGAGGCACATGATTTTTTATATTTTCATTTAACATTGAAATTGTTGACAGAAGTTTTCTTAACTAAAAACCATTTGAAGTGAAAGAATGATTCAGTCACATCACAAATCAAGAAGATATATATCCTGTCAGATTGACAGCTTGTGAACTGAAACATGCCAAAACAAAATAACATGATCAATAAATCCTTTTTACTCTTCATACACCAAGCACCACTTTTTTTTACCATGTATCCATTTTTTTTAAAGTTTGATTATCAGAGGCTAAACCTTGATATTTCGATCAACTAAGCAAATCTCGAAATAACATAAGCTATACTTAGAAATTGTCAAGACAAATCATCAAAAACAATTTTTAGTTCTTAAACTGAATCATCACCCTGAAACCGAACCAACCACACCGATTGCATTGGGTTCCTGCAACGGTTCATAAACCCCCAAATTCAAAGTAAGAAATCAGTTCATTTCGCAGACGTGCAAATGGTTTATCCAATTCGTTCATCGCCAATCACCAAAAAAAAAAAACATATTTTTTATTTTATCATAAATCCCCAATCGTAGAGAAAGAGCGATCGAGAAAACGAGAAGAAAAGAATCTACCGAGCAAAAAAACAACAAAGGAATCCATAACAACAACAATAGGGAGTGCAAAGACGAATTTATGGGGGTGGGTAACGGAAAAGAAGGGTGAGGACATAATCGTATTCGTACCTTTGAGGAGGTTGAGAGAGAAATTTACGAGAAATACGAAGAAGAAACCTTAGAAGTAGGAAAAACAAGACCCTTTCCAACAAAACTACGGCTTTTTCAGAATGCGATTAAGATTCGGGATATGCAATTTAAGAGACAATGCGCTTTTCAGCTTCTGTCAGAAACTTGCGTGTCTTAATTTATCCCAAAATCACCTAAAATTATAAAAAGTAATCATTAACAAATCCATTATCATAAAGGAGAAATTAAACGGTATATTTTTATTGAATAAATTTTGTGTACTTTAATTAGGAGTGACATCATGTCAGTTCCAAGTTGGGTAAGACTCTTTTTTAAAAATAAATTAGATTTAGATTTTTATAAAAAGAAAAACAACATTCAATTATCCAATAAGAATTTATCGTTTATTTATCAATTTTTAAAATAATTATCTTAAAATAATTTATAATTAAATAATATTATAAAATTATTTTACTTCATCGATATATATTTATTAAATTCTTTCATAAAAATCTATTTTGAATAAAAAATTCAGATTTTAGATCATGTAAAAATAAATAAAAGTTTTTTTTTTATAATAGGAAAACATAAACAATAAAGCCTACCCTGGACCATCTCTAACGAGAATGGTGTTAAGAGCACGGGAAGAATTATACCACAAACGAAAATGTTGGGTATGAAAGTAAATACAAATATAAATTATAATTTTTGGTTAGTATTATTTTTTTATAGGAAATAAAATAAATTTTCAGTACTATTATTAAAGTATAATGTCTATGTATTGGTAGTGTATATGTATTGGTAGTGTAAAATAATTTTACATTATTATTCAATCATAAATCACAGATTGAATTATTTTAAAATAATTATTTTAAAATTAATAAGCTTATTATATATGATTAATTGTGATTGAATAACTATATAAAAAATTAAATTATCAATGCATAGTCATTTTTCTCTTATTATTATATTAAAATTATTATAATGCGTCGTAATCATACATTTATTTACCTTTTAAAAATATCATGAATGTTTACCTATATAAAAATCAAACATAATTTCCTATACTGAATAACATATAAGTTTTTTTATGTTTTATTTAGAAGGCCTATTACAAATAGGTTGTTTAACTAAGTAATATTGAATGTAATAAACTTATATCATACTAAGCGGTTAGACTTTACTTTTATAAAATTTAGGAGTCTAGGTCAATGATCGTTTATAAACACTATTTTTTCTTAACTCACTGGGGTACCTTTTACAAAGAACAAAACCGTGATAGTTCAGTGAATACTTAAATGAACAATATTTCAAATACATAGATTAGATTCTAACGATGCCAACAAACTTGAGATTGAAACACTTTGAATAGCAACACTTTTGATTTTCATATACTATAGTTTAATTCACATAAAGTTTTTTCAATATTATGAGTCTATTGTTCATATAAGGAAAAGTTAGACTTATATAAAAAATAATAATATTGAAATAGACCTTTAAATAGATTAACATGTCAAACTAAGCTTTTAGATAAATCAGACTTTTTATAAAAATAAAACCTATAAGTAACAAACCGGCTTAATGTTTTTAAACCAACCAAGTCTATTTAAGCAAAACCTTGTTTCACCTGACTTTTTCATAAGTTGGGAGGATATCGTTCTGGTTTTTTGAGAAGCATGTTTCTAGCCTAGCATATTGGTTTCTAGGCTCTATTATAGGAACATTTTGTAGTTGTTCCTTCGGTGGATTTTTGTAATTGAGATATCTTGTGCTTTCCATCGGACACGTCTTGTGTTCATGGATATATATATTCCTCTGGCTTCTAAAAAAATTAGTCTTTTCTCATCTCTAATTTCAATGAAAAAGACTAATTTAATGTGATGCTTTGGAAGACTGGCCTTATAAAACTACGTGGTTGTGTTTGATTTTGGGGTACCAAACAAGTTTTGAAATTAGACCACCTACATCTACATTCTATGTGAAATTGCATGTGCAGTGTACAAATATTATAGCCTAAGTAAATTAATTTTCAACAAAAAGTGTAGTTAATCAAACGGAATCTTTGACTTATTAACATTTTTTCATAATAGAGTCTGAAAGCATTTATTGAACTCAAGCACAATACAGCATTGGCACTAGTGTGATCATAAAGAACGATTAACAAGGTAATCTCATGCCTTCTCTTACGAACCTCTCAAGCACATAAAGCAAGCTTTACATCTGCAACTTGTTACCCCCAATGGCCACATTGTAAAGAAGCTGTGTTTTTTTTTTAAAAGCTGGTGTAGATGACCATCGAGTCATAGGCATGATGGCACAAATGAACTTCCATAGTGTTCAGACAATTTAAAAGTTTACGGAATTTTTAATAAATAATTTTTTTTGTTACATAATATATAAAAAATTAACTATTACAATTAATCTTTTATTATTTTTGAGATATTTTATTTGAATAAATTAATTTAAATTTATTATGTTTCAAATTATTTATTTGAATAAAACATTCAATTTTTATTATTTGCAAAAAAAATTAAAATATTTATTTTTGAAAGTGATATTTTAATATAAAATTTTATTAAATAAGCATTAGCTATTTTTTTAATAAAGAAAAAAACAATTTAAAAATTAGAAAATTTTGTAAAAACTTAAATGATTAATTATACAAGTTTTTCATTGATAACATTGTTAATTTGATAGGAAACTGATATATTTTTTATAGGAGATAATCTCACTCAAGTAAGATACTAAAATAAGATTACCATGAACAATGCCTCCAATTGAGTGACGGATCTAGGATCCGAGACCCGTGGAGATAATATATTTAGAAAAATTAATCCTAATAATATAAAAAGCGTGAGAAAATAAGGTAATGAGTTCAAACAGATAAAAATAAGAAGTGTAAATGTAAAATCTAAGATTAATACATGTTATTTTATTAAAATGAGTGTGCATTTGCCCACCCTCATATACATATAGGTGTGCCCCGCCTTCCAAATACTTAACATAATTGTATACTCAAGCTTAAATTTGAGACCATGAATTAAGTCGAAATAACCTTATGACAAGTAATCTAAGCATTCATTGATAACTTTTGATTGTTAATAAAAAGTCTAAATACTTATCATTAAAAACATATATTTTAAAATGAATAAGAATAGAAAGAGGTGTGAAAGACAAAGGGGGAAGGGAAGGAGGAAGAGGTGAATAAGGAAGGAGGAAAGGGAGAGGGTGGTGCAAAGGAGAAAAGAGAAGTGCATGAGAGGAAGAGGTAGGTATAGAAGAGATAGAGGAAAAAAGGTGTGAAAGAGAGAGAAGTGCATAAGAGAGGTGAGGAAAAATATGCAAGAGATAGAAAATGAGATAGGTGTGAAGAAGAAAGAGGTGCAAAAGCGAAAGGGAGGGGACATAGATAAATGCACAAGAGCTCATGACCAGTTGCTTCTCGAGAATTTTCATAACCTTGTTGTGGAAAAATTGGATATGCATTTGAAATGGATGCTCAAGTTATTATATATACATGATCGATATGAAAATGGATTAAGTAATCTTTTCCTTTATACAAGAAAAAGCATTTCTAGTTTGCATGATCTAATCATTGATCCTGAAAATTACTACAATAAGATTATGTAGGTCACTGACATAGTTTTGTTGAGCAATCGAGGGGGGTAAACTGAGGAGATTTATACCAATGGACCATGAGCAACCACATAAGTGAACTGGACGCCACACTTTAAACCAAAACCTTAAGGTTCAGGTTTATGGGTCTTATTTTCACTTATATGGTGTTCAAGCTTCTCATTCCTACAAGATGTTGGACTTCACCTCACACTTATACTCCAACAATCTCCCTCTCAAGTGTGAGTTTGTTCCATGTGGTAGCCTCCCCCTCGAGCAGAAGTCATTAGCATCCACAAGTATTCCATGGTGGTCATTGTCGACGCCATCTTACTCGTTCGAGCCGGTCAGCAAGTCAAATTGGCTTTGATACCAATTGTTGGGAAATCAAGGGGGTAAACACCAAGGAGATTTACACCAGTGGACCATGAACAATCACATAAATGAACTTGACACCACACTTTGGCCCAAAACCTTAAGGTTCAGGTTTATGGGTCTTGCCTTCACTTATATGGTGCTCAAACTTCTCATTCCTACAAGATGTGGGACTTCACCTCACACTTGTACCCCAACAATCTCCCCCTCAAGTGTGAGTCTCTTCCACATGATAGTTTCCCCTTGAATAGAAGTTATTATCATCCATGAGTATTCCATTGTTGTCATTAGAGCCCACATGTTCCAAATACTTGCACCGTTATTCATCCACGGGACATACTGCCTAGACTCACTGCTAGGAAGACTTTCAATACAAAGGATCCCCAAGCCAAGGATCCACCGTCGCCATCTTACTCGTTTGAGTCGGTTACCAAGTCGAACTTGGCTCTGATACTAATTGTTGGGAAATCGAGCGGGTAAACACCCGAGAGATTTACACCAATGAACCACGAACAACCACATAAGTGAACTTGACATCACACTTTGACCCAAACCTTTAAGGTTCAAGTTTATGGGTCTTGCCTTTCGCTTATATGGTGCTCAACCTTCTCATTCCTACATGATGTGGAACTTCACCTCACACTTGTACTCCAACAATCTCTCCCTCACGTGAGTCTCATCCACATGATAGCCTCCATTCTTTTCTTGCGTTCTTTGGACTTGAACTTCTTCCTCTGTCAAGTCTGTATCGTCTCCAGATTGATTGAGTCTTTCCCATACATTAAGGTTGTCACCAAATGTTAGTAAGAAGAAGACAAAGAACACAACAGAATGCATGTCTTATCCTTGTCCTCAACCTTTACTTCCAGCCTTGTCAGATCAGGTATAGTTCATTCGTCAACGATTTCAACATGTATTGACTCTCCAATTTCTTCTATACCTCCCCTAGAGACTTTAAGTCCATCACGTGATAGAGGACTTGTCTGTCAAACACAAGCGTATGGTACACACATATACGCAAACACAAGAGATTTAACGAGGTTCAACAAGTGTGCCTATTTCCTTGGGATTTACACTAATGGACCATGAATAACTACATAAGTGAACTTGACACCACACTTTAACCTAAAACATTAAGGCTCAGGTTTATGGATTTTCTCCTCCCTTACATGATGCTTAATTTTTCCATTTCTATTTGATGTGGGACTTCACTCATACTTGTACACCAACAATCCTCCCCTCAAGTGTGAGTTTCTTCCACATGGTAGTTTCCCTCTCGAGGAAAAATCATCCTTCAAGAAGCGAGGGTAAACCGAGGAGATTTATATCAAAGAGTCATGAGCAACCACATAAATGAACTTTGACATGGTCACTTTAACCCAAAAAACCTTTGGGCTTAGGTTTATGAGTCTTTCCTTCACTTATATGGTGTTCAACTTTCACATTGCTACACGATGTGGGATTTCACCTTACACTTGTACTCCAATAATCTCTTCCTCAAGTGTGAGTCTCTTCCACATAGTAGACTTTCAAGTCATTTTCATCCACAAATATTTCATGGTGGCCGTTAGAGCTCACATGCTTTAGATACTTGCATTGTCGCTTTACCCACGTGACACACCGCCTAGACTTATTGTTAGGAAGACTTTCAATACAAGGGATCCTCAGACCTAGGATCCAACGCCAATCCATCTTGCTTGTCTAAGTCGATCACCAAATCAATCTGTAAGCTCTAATATCAATTGTTATGCATTGAGGAGAGTAAACCAGAGAGCTTTACACCAATAAGCTATGAGCAACTACATAACTGAACATGACATCACACTTTAACCCAAAACCTTAAGGCTCAGATTTATAGATCTTGCATTTACTTATATGATGCTCAAACGTTTCATTCCTATACAATATAAGACTTCACTTTACACTTGTATTCCAACAAGTTCTCTATCCAAGACAGGAAACCCCTTTTTCATTTAAGGGGACTAAAAAGAAGGAAAAAACAAAAGTGTTGCTAAAAAACTATAAATTAAAATTGGATAAGTGAATGTTTTTTGGGGTTGAAAGAAAAGTGCAAAAAAAAGAGAAAGTGAGCGTTCGGAGACCAGAAAAAGAATTTCTAAAATCTTTTATTTTAAATGTTAATGTAAATACGTTCATTCTACTAAAAAAAATGGCCTGCTAAACTTTCTATCATTTTGAAAATTCTTCATATTCAATATATAAAAACAACTGGATTTTGTGATATTTTAAATCTACTTAAAAATTGAATTCCTCACTCAAAACTCCCCATCCAAACACATTGTTATTTTCATATGGAGAAAATTCATTCTACAGGATTCATTTGTATGGGAAAATCTATACTGTAATAACACATCTTATACCATTGTTCTTGCCCCTTAAACTAGCACCCTACATATTCCTATTCTAGCAGGTACAAATTATGGCAAAAAACAGCATATTCTTTTATGCCACTCTGCTAACTTGGTGAGCAAAGAACTGCAAATTAGGAATTTTAACCACGCCAGCTGTTAGACCTCTTTGCTTCAAAGGCAGCACCATCATTAAGCATGTCATGTGCATCAGTTTCCATTCCCAGCTTTGAGAGAGCAAGAGCCTGCAAGTAGAATGCAGTTGGCCAATCTGGTATGCATACCTGTGCTTGCATGGCATCTCTTAATGCAAGTTCTGCTTGATCATTCATCAAGTAGGAGAAGGCTCTCCTTGCAAACACAGTAGCAGAAGGAACAGACATCATAACCACCAACTGTTTAATGCAAAGAAATAAAGGCCATTCAGACTATGACATCAGAATAGGAATATACCTTGAGAACATATTGAGACAACCAATAAGCCGAAATTAGTTTTAAAAAAAAGTGAAATAGTGAACTACCTTAGAATAATACTCGATTGCATTTTTGAAATCCTTGTCTCTGAATGCAATATCCCCAAACTTTTTTGTGTTCAAGATATCTTGTACTTGTTGTGTCCATTCTTGGAATGAAAGCTGCAATTACATTTTTAGTCAAGGGACAAGATAAATCACAAAAATAGTTGGCAACACAACCAGAGGTTAACCGCTAACGTGAGATTTACATTTATAGTCTTATTTGTGCCTTAGAAGTAAAACAACTACAACCTTGTGCTGCAGAAATAGCACCTTATCCTTTAATGCAATGCAACAACAGAGCGGCCATTCATGTCAATAACTAATAGTGTGTTTATTTTATGTGTTTCTTAGTTTCCAAGGCACATTTAACACTGACGGAACTACCACAGATCACAGATCACAGATCATTGGCGTTCAATGTTATACAACTGTTATTCAAACACAAGCTATTCAAGTCAATGTGTAGCATAAAAACTCAAGTAAAATATAATCTCTTATTGTGTATTGGCAATGATCCAACCCCAAACAGAAGAACAACTGAAATGTGAATGAATGAGATAACAGGAATATTAACCATGCCAGCAGGTATAATAAATCAGCTACATGCAAAATACTTCAGTAAAATGACCCAACCTTAATTTGCATATCCAAACATCCTACTCATAATATTGTCTACTTTGTAGTAACTAATTAAACCTTTATTGCAGGCAAAAAATGTGGTGATTTGGCCTACCTCATTTTCTGCACCTTCTTCATCTTTATAACCTGTTTTTAACAATATATCATGCACAGCAGTAAGATCCATCCTTGCACAAGCCTTTCCAAGAGGAGAAAGCATGGTTGGTAGCACTGCCACTGCTGTGTTTTTAGTTAGGCCCATTAACACATGAGATGCTACCTGTAAAAAGAGGGAGCGAATTCAACATGGTGAACAAAGATTTTAGACAAAGAGAAGAGAAACCAGGAAAATGAAATTGAACAAAGTTGGAATGGAATGGAGATAAAAGAACAGCAAATGTAAATTGAAGGTCAATATTGAAAGCAAAAACAAAAACCAAACCTCTTTCTGCCTTTGAAGAGGTGCAACGGCAGTAAGAAGGAACTTAATTTCAGGTCGTTCTCTGGCCTCAAACTGAAGACATTTTGAAGCAAGCTCAACCAACTTTGTAGCATCATCGTTTGCATATTGCCCTTCTAGAGAAGAGTCCATCAACAACAAAACATTTTTCCCTCTGATTAGGTCCAGAGCCTGAAGAACAAAATCAGCTCTATTAACAACTTCCATACACTTGCGTCCCATATACCATTTTCAACTTCATATGATTTAACTATGCAGTATGACTAGGCATTTATGTATCAAGTCAAGACGTCAAAGGATTCCAAATAATAATGAAAATGAATCATTCGTTTTTTAGGCTATGTGAACATAACTTCAACAAGAAAGAAACCTTAATATCCAGCAGCATGCAAGAGGGTCTAGAGTGATAACAACTTTTTACCAGCATACGTTCAGTGCAAATTATCATAACCAGAAAGTCATAACCAGGCAATACTCATGAGTTGGATTAAATCATATGATTCGTATCAAACACCAATGGAATCCAGAAAATGTAGGGTAACATAGAATGCTTATCATGCCTTATGAAACAGAATAAAAAACATAAAGCACGTTCTTAGATGAATGCAGAGACTGGATTTTCTTAGAACGCAACATACATGGCTTGGAGGAATATGCTTGCCACTTAAAAGATCCAGAAGAACAGTTCCATAACTGTAGATCACACTCTCTGGGATTATCCTGCCTGCAGGTGTTGTTAAGTATCATATTTTCATTAATTATAGTTAGCAAGACTTCTAATAAGACAGTTCTGAAACAATCAATGGAACATCGGGTAAAACAATGTTGCCAATGAACCAAACAAACATTTTATTCTTTTTAGACTCTAACACATTGACAAAATCAAAATTCTGCTCTACTATTCAGTATATATGAACATAATAAGCCCACGCCATCAGATGTATATAAATCCATGTCAATCATTGTTGGGAATTCCATGAGAAACATAAGTAAAATCTTCAACCATCAATAGTTATCCAGAAAAATACATGTTGGCAAATATTATACCTGTTCGCAAAAATTCAGGTGGAGTATAAGCTAAATTAGTACTGTAGCTTTTCCCATCTCGACTATTTTTCATAAGCCCAAAACTAGATAAGCGGGGATCACCATCCTGACAAATGAATAAATTAGTAACAAATATCCATCCATAATTTAGACATGTACTAATGAACAAATGATGTTCATGGCATTTATGACATTCTTTGTGTACAAGTGTATGAATATAATGACAATTAGGTACTGCCTATGATCTGGAGAAGACAGCGATGAAGTATCAAAGACAAACAACAAAGCTCAAAAATATACCTAAAACAGGAAAAATGGATCATGCAGAATATATTTCACAACAAACACTGAAAATATGGTGACATAATATACAAAACAAACAATGAGAGTTCATAATGATAGATTCATAATCTTACCTCATCAAAAAGAATCCTATATGCATTCAGATCATGATATATTTTACGGTTTTCCAAGCTACAATGATCTAGTGCCTGGGCAACATGGTATGCAACTCTGACACGCATTTCCCATGGTAATGGTTGCTTGTCCCCTGTGACATAGAATCACAGAATTCATCAAGTAAGAAATTAAGCAAAGTGATCATCAAACTACCTTTTTCAAGTGAAACAGATGCTACTAGATTACTTATTACTTGAACTAATTATTAAACTACAGTTGACTATACTTCTCTGCTTTCACTTTTCACTGTGCTTTTCTTTGAGGGGGTATTTGGGCTTAATAAAGTACATCAAATCATGAAAAAGCCAGAAAGTATTAACAATAGGATAGAACAGGATTAAGAAATGAGGTTGATAGAAATATAACTTGGAGACTCTTTCTAGAAAGATAAATGAATCAACATTGAATTTGTCCAGAAAGCTTGAAACATTTCATCATATATTTATTAATAAGACTCTGTTATGATTTGCAAGTATTCAATTATTTATTGCTATTAGTGGTGAGGAATACCAGAATTTGAAAGGATTATATTTTATGCTACTTCTGCTTTGGGGTGAAGTTCTTTGCTTCTTGATAGTGTTCAGCTAATGTAGCAATGTCCCTTTCAAAGGGGTTTCTTTGTTGGATATGTGGAGATGTTGGTCAGCTTTGCTTAACTAATCAGCTTGCCTTTGCTTTTTCTTTTCTGTTTTGGATGATATATCTTTCTGTCCCTCTGTTATCTCTGACAATCTTTTTTTTCTTCTAATCAAACACTAATTATTTCCACAGATCAAAATCTTTTCTAAACTCAACTATAAGTATAAAAAGGTCGTTTGTGATGGAACTTAGAGCAAGAAACAAAAACAGGATAGATGGTCATTCAACATAGTCCAATATCTTTTATAGTTGACAGAATACAGAAGATAACTAGCAAATAGGATAAGCAATTTCGATTGCAACTAACATAACTACTAAACCAGATAAGACTAAACTAAAGCGACCCTAGTTCACATACAAAAAAAGACTTGTACAGTTGAGCTATGCTTGGTTTGGGTGAAAATGAAAAGGAGGAAACCGACAATATCCCTAAATTTGACTGTGTTCAACCACATGACCTTTCTGCACTTTCTTAGTTTCAAGAGTCCATTTTCACTCCAACAAAAACATAGCCTTAAAACCTTGAATTGTACAACTTATATTGGCCAACAACTAAAATAAATGTATCATTTTTATCTCAGTAAAAACCATATTAACACTTCTTATAACATGCTGTTCAGGCCTCGGGCAAAATTACACGAATGCGGTAAAAATTTAAGACCAGGCAGCTCTGTCTTATAAGAAATGAAGGCCACAAGGACTTTTCACCAGATCTAAAGACAGCAAGTCAACAAGGAGAATGACAAGAGAGGAAAAAAAGTACTAGAGCTAATAAAGAGCTTTAATGACTGCTAACAAAGTTGAATGAAAGGATATAGAGAAGTACAGTGAAAGAGATGTTTGGACAAAGTATCATTTGGCATGTACTCAGCAACCAAGAGCCTTTCATCTCCTTCAGCACAACAACCAATTAGATTCACCATTCTCTTGTGCCTCACTTTCCCAACTCCAGCTGCCTCTGCCTGACCAAATCAAAACCATTAACAAAACATAATGTGAAAAAAAATGCATGAAGGAAAATCCTTAAAGAAAAGTGAGAGAATCCTAAATTTTATCTCCTCAGTCAAACCCCAAAAATGCACAAGAGAATCCACAAAAATTAACAATTTTTTCTCTAAAAACAACTAAATACTTGTCATTCTCCTCCTATTCCTTATTTTCCTTCAATTTCTCAGAAACCAAATTGAGAACTAAATCAACTAAAAAAAGTTGTTGATTCCTCTCACCATGAACTGTTGAGCATCAGGCCAAGACAGTTTGGAGAAGCGTTTCACAGCAACTAACCGATTGTTCTCAAGCTTCCCCTTGTAAACCACATTGGGAGCTTTCTCACCACTCTCAGAAACAATGTAATCTGTGCTGAACTCATTTGTGGCCCTTCTAAGCTCAATCAGACCATACTCTTTGAATGCTTGAACCTGACACTCTTGATCAACATCATCACCAGCATTCCCTTCAGAAAATAAAAAAGAACAAAAAAAAAACCAAATCAAAAAAACAAACTAAAAACCAAAACTTTCTCAAACCAACACCAAAACAAGAGCAATAGAACCATCCCCTATTTAGCTCCAAACCCCATCAATACTAGATTTTCACAAACCCCACCAAAAGAAGAAGAAACATTTCCATTTTCCACACAACTTGAAAACCAAAACAGTGAAAAAAATCCCAAAAGGTGAAAAGAGTAAAAGGGTGGACCTGGATCGGGTTTTTTGGAGCCTGGCAAGGCAGTAGGAGGGTCTTCAGGGGAGTGAAGATGTGCGGTTTTGGAGTGTAAGCAGCCCATGGTTTTGGTTATGATTGTGAAATGATTAATATGATTATGATTATTATGGCTGTGAGTAATATATAAGTGGGGTGGTCTACATAGAAACAAAAGGTTGAAACTTGAAAAGATTACTACAAGACTAGATTGGTATAGGGGGGCATGATGAGATACGTGAGCAGGAGCAGACAAGAGTGATGGTTCAATGGGTTTGATATGATATGATATGTTAAACCGAAAATGTTGCAAGCCACTGAATCACTGCTACTTTGCTTGTTGCAGCGGCGGAAACACAGAAAAGAGAGAGAGATGAAAAGGCCAAAACTCAAAAAGGTAAGTGTGAAAAAGAAGAGAGAGATGAAGGGATGAAAGGAGCAGAGAAGTTCACATGACTGTGTCTATCATGCAGCACGTGCTGCACCAGGTGGGACTGAGAACTAGTAAGAACCATTTTCCCATGACACTCCAAAAATAATATAACAATTATTTTATTTTATTTATAAAGTTGAAAATTTATGATTTATGTCATCAGCACGTGAATCTCTAAATTAGTGAATATGTATGGAAGTGTTAAAGACAACGTAACGGACTAAGTTGCTTATAACATGTTTGAATATTCGTTGGAAACTCATTCAATAAAAAAAATACTGAAATAACTCCTTTGTTATCTTTGAGAAAAAGATCGTTATATTTAATGAAACGGTTTCACAGTAACAACCTTAGATGTTTTTGCATTGAAACATGATTTTTTTTTCTCATTATATGATTTTAATTTATTTCTAAATATAACCCCAATCACTTGAATTAGAAGTCTTTTTTCGTATTATAATTTCTAAGTATACAAGTAAGAAGCTTTTGATAGCAATTCTTTTTTGATTCTCATCCAGCCCTTCGCTCTCTCTTTGTTTTGCATTCTTTTTTTATTTATTTTACAGAATAAGCCCAAACAAAAAGGTAATATGCTTATTTTCAACTCTCCAAAGCATTTCGTCGCTTACTACGTGATAGGTATTAGGTATATTTATATCTAATACTAAGCCGGGAAATAAAAAAATGATAATCAAGTTGGAAACTGGGTAAATACATATCAACAAGTTTTTGAAAAGAATTTCAAAATAAAATAAGAATTTGGTTCAGGGATAGGACAAATGGGTGAGTACATTTATGTATCAATGAAATGAATTTGGTGTTATGATTAGAATGACTTTCAAACTCAATTTTAAAATAATGTATTCCATTTATATTAGTTAAATCCAATATTAAAAAATTATTATTATTATTTTACTATATTCTATTTTTTATCTGACATTAACTTAGAATCACGCGCATTCAAAGCACCAAAAAGCACTTCTAATTTTGTATCTAAATAGGCTCTTATTATCTGTCTTAAATAGAATTATAATGTGTGTTCTATAAAAAAAAAATTACAATTTACAACGTCAGCTTGTAATGTAACAGGCATGAAAAATATATATAATTAACCCTATCTCAAATATGCAAACATGACTACAGAAAATTTGTGTGGAACCGGTTTGTTCCTTCCTACTCCATGTTTTAAGGGTTATGTGTCCGCTTTAAGTTTCTTGTGGCGTTGGGTGTGCGATGCAAGGGACCGTGAGACCCAAAATCCAGTGACAATCAACGTGATCAAAAGTGAATCGCCTTTGCTTTCTCTTTTATTATGTGATATCAATTTCCACAACAATAATGGTCAAAACCGGTTACAAATGTTACTTTTGCCGCGTCTTTTCCATTTTTCATGGTTTGCAAAGTTTATTTATGACTAAAACATGTTTTTCAATTTTTAATAAATACTTAAATTTTATGTTTATCTGATAAATTAACAAATTTTGTATTTACTTTCTAATATATTTTCTTCATTTGTTAGTAGTTTTTTTTCAATGAACAATGAAAAAATTATAATCTATAGAAACTAAAAAAAAGTTCAAAAAAAATGACATTTAAAAATGTTTTCTTTAATCCTTGAATTTTGACAATTTACTTTCTTTAGTCTCTAACGTAATAAATTGACATTTTATAGAAAATTATCACTTTGTGGTGGTTTTTTTAGCACGGTGACCATTTTAAAATAAAAACTCAAGCGGATAAAAAATAAAAATTAATTTATGATAGCTAAAAATCATCACACAGTATTAATTTATTATGTTAGAAACTAAAAAGAGTAATTTGTCGAAATTCAAGAACAAAAAAATAGAGACTAAAAAAAGCACACGCCTCAAATTCAGATACTAAAATAGTAATTAAGTCTTGTTTAAAGCTAGTTTTGATACCAAAGACCAATTTTTACTTATTTTAAAAGTTGATGAAACCAATTTAGCAAGGAAATGGATTGGTTTTCCAAATTAAATCATAATGTTGGTTCATTTTGAATTTGCATTTTAAAATTGCCACATAGTGCTGAAAAAATCCCTACAAAGTGTCAATTTATTATGACAGAGATTAAAAAATAATTTGTCAAAATTTAGGGAAAAAAATATTTTTAAATTCAAGAACTAAAAAAAAAGCACACCCCCTAAATGCATGGACTAAAACAATAATTAAACCAGTTTTTCCCCTTATTATTAAACTTCATTTCTTCTCTATTGTGTATTAATTATTTTCTGGCTAAAATATCCTAAATTGTCTCTTTATCTATGTCTAGAGGAAGATGAATAGATTTCCAATGAAATTAAAAATAAATTTTCAAAAATATTAAATTATAGGTAAATTTAATGCTAATAACTGAGATAATTAACTTTATTAATGAACATAAATTAGTCAATTATGTCCTATTGTATGATGGAGTATTGTTAATATTGTGTAACTCTAATTATTCTCTTTGTTCCTTTGCATAAGACTTAATTATCAAATTTATTAAGATTAAGAAAAATGGCTTAGTTAATTT
>PYAF01000348.1:2261288-2318116 GCA_007407185.1 Glycine tomentella
AATAAGTGGAGTGTATAGAATTTTTGAGAAAATATTATCTCTTAATATATGATTAGATTATCTTCATAATATGTGTTTATGTGAGATTTATTAGATGAGTTAGATTGAGGTAGAAAGTATTTGTCTCAATTTAAAGAAGGTTAAGTCACGATTCTCTAATGATATGGCACAGTTTTCATATCTTACTGAAACATATTATACTAGTGTTTGAGAACCTTTATATAGCTGATGATTGTAAGACTGAGTCTAGCTAAAAACCTAGTACTCTAGAACAATTTTAATATAGAATCAAATTTTTTACAAGCTTAAGAATTTGTTGTTTATATAACAGCAAAAGTAATTTTATTTGAGTAGAGTATGATAATTAGGACAATAAAATTTCCTTCAAAATATTTAATTCAATTGCTTATTTATATGAGACCACTAATTAAATTGAAATAATCTCACTTCAATAAAAAAATATAACTATAATATCAAAGGAAAGATAAATAAGAATTAACATAATAAAATCTTATTATTTATTAAGAAAATATTTGAATTCTTCAAATCAATTGTAAAGTCTATTCAGCCATCACCATTTGTCGAAATATAATGCAATGCAAGTCCATTTTTTTTCTTTCTTTACACCGTATCCTTTACTTTCTCTCTTGTTAGGTCTTTGATAAGTGTCAATTTACTTATATTTTAATCTCATAAATTGCCACTTATCCATTCTTTGCCTTCTTCTTACTCATTATTTGGTCCTTGTTTTTCTTGATAATTTTGTCAATTAAGTTTTGGAAATTATTAAAATAAGCTCATTTAACAAACACTACCTTAAATTATGTTTGGAAGACCTTACCAAATACACACTAGAAAGTGGACTTCTGTAATATTTTATAAGAGTAAGGCTTTTTAATAGTTCACTTCTGTAATAATCTTACTTATCTCACAAATCTGTGGGAAATTGAATAGGTTTGCTCAAAGGAATGTTGAAACCCTTAAATAGAAGGGTTTAAGGAAAACAATTCGGTGAGTATTTAAAACAAAGCAAATATCTCTTTATGAGTAATGTATTTAAAACAAAGCTAGTATGTTAACTTTTGGCAAGATAGGCAAATATACCATCCTTGTATTCTTTATTTTTTTTTTCTCGTCACGGTTTCTTTGTAAATTAAGATTATTTTGTTAATCATCTCTAGGGTTGTCTTTCCTTTTTATATGAAGATTATTTTTTCAGTCATATTTCCTATTGTGGTTGTTGCATTCTATTTTTTGTTAACAGTCATTCTTGTACGGTAGAGGGAATAAAAATTTACTAATATTTCCCCAAACAATGTCAATAATGTTCCTATTTGAAATCCTATGGATTCCAAGCAACTTATGTTCTTAATTGTTCCTTGACCCTTCTGTTGTTTCTCGTAAGCTGTTGGAAATGGCAAGGGTAACTCTATTATCAAGAAATTAACAGAATATGTTTTGCAAATTCACAAGGATATGAGATAAAATAATACATGGGCAGTACCTCCCACAGATTTGAGAGATAAGCAAGACTATAAGAATTAAGAACAAAATAATAGTCCATATCTTCTTCTGGAAGTTTTGTGATGATAAGAAGAACTTATCATTATCATTATCTTTCTAAAATAATAATTCATGTTCTTATGAAATATCACATTATGATATAATGAGTTTAATATAACTGATAGATTAAAATAGTTTTACACCATTATCAAATTATAAATCATTGTTTAAATTATTTTAAGATAATTATTTTAAAAATCAATAAATTTATTATATATGTGAGTCATAATTGAATGATTATGTAAAATTTACATCCCCTATAACTTTTTTTTTCTAAGGAGAGAGTATAGTATTTTACTATTTTATATGTGATGTTTAAAAGAATACGGGTGTTGGTAAAATAAAAAATAAAAAATGCGGGGATATAATATGATTCTACTCCAAAACAACATTCATTTTTTGTTTATATTTTACTATTTTTGGTGAATTTCTTTTTCTGGGCATAATATCATTTTTTTTACTAGATCAACAACGTTATATTCTTCTGGACGGAGGCTACGGTACGCAAGCATAACTTGTGCGTACCGTCCGTGAGAAATGCATACTCGTTAGATCTTTTTCAATATTAAATCCACGACTTAAAAAAAAAATTCTTTCTTTTTTTTCTTTTCTATTTTTTCTTCTCTTTCCCAATTTTGTCCCTGAAACTTTCCTTCACCTTTTTCTCTGTCATCCCTTCTCTCCTCCCTTCTCTCTTCTTCTCTGGCACCTCTCCTCATCCTCCGTCGCTCCCGTTCCACAACTTATGGTTTGAGTGTGCCTATGGTGGTGATGAACAGGTTCTGATAGTGGTTTGGTTGCTGAAATGTTTGGGTGGAGAAAAGAATAATGAAAGCCCCAAGTATTTTATGATATATAACTAAACGTTTCAATTATCTTTTGATTCTGTTGCTGTTTTTCTTACTGCAACTCACTTAGTGTGAAAGGCTGGTTACATTACCAGTTACTGTCATTGAAATAAGCTGATTTGGACACGTTTACATAGATATCAACAAAATATGGAACCCATCAATTTAAACCGAGCTTCAAATTTGCAACTACTGGAAATTATATTACAAATAAATGAACTAGCTTAAGCAACATACACGATACATCACCCAGTGTCTAGCTTGGTAGACCAAAGGTGCAATCAATCTTGCGGCGATTGGGAGGCAGTGGAACGGGAACGACGAAGGATGAGAAGAGGCGCCGGAGAAGAAGAGAGAAGAGAGGAGAGAAGGGATGACGGAGAGAGAAAGGTGAAGGACAGTTTCAGGGACAAAATTGAGAAAGAGAAGAAAAAATAGAAAAGGAAAAAAAAAAAGAAAGAAATTTTTTTGAGCCGTGGATTTAATATTGAAAAAGATCTAACGGGTATGCATTTCCCACGGACGGTAAGCACGAGTTATGCTTGTGTACCGTAGCCTCTGTCATTCTTCTGTTACTGGTTTCGGCGTGTGGAAATCTTGTCCCATGCAGTTAACTTTGCACTTGCTATCGGATTCCTTAGGAACTCTGTATTGTAGAGCTTAGTTTTCTTGTTTTTTGGTTCTTTCCTCTTCATAAAAAAATATCCGTATTATAAAATCCTTTTACAAAATTATACAAAAAAAAAATGCTTGTTCCCTTATTTTTCCTTTTCAGTTTTCAGTTCATGTGTTTTCATCTACAACTACAAAATTAATATATTTTTATTTCTTTTTTATATATATAATCTCGTGACTCAGAAGTGAAAACACCATTTCCTTATCTTCATTTTTTTGGACAAATAATGAAAACAAAAACACATAAATGAAAGAAAAAAATAATATTGCTGTAATCATCAATAAAAACATAAATTCAAAAAAAAATTGTTTTGGTCGATATAAAGAAAATAAATCAACACCCTTTTGTATTTTCGGCGAATTGCAATTGTGTGGCCCATATGCAGCTTATTGTGGGCTGTGTGGCTAATGGGTTTTTTCAATAAACATTTTGTGGGCTGAGCAAGTTCAATGCTCATTGCCCTTCTTTTGAGTAATTACTTTATGCAACCAATTATTAATTCCCCGTCACCCTCCTCCGCTAACTCACTCTCTTCTTTACATCTTCCTCTTCACTGCATCACAACTTCTCACCGCCGCCTCTAATCCTTTCCCTCTTACCTCTGCATGATAGGATGAAAACAAGACCAACAAATATTAAAAAGAAATTGAGAGAAGGATAAGACAGAATATTAAAAACTTTTAGTGTATAAAACAAAAAATTGGAACATAAAGCAATTGCCCTTATTTTGATTTAAGGGCCCTCATTCGACTTGGGTTGAGAAGCTAATTTAAGATTGACATTTTCTACTTACAACCCCCATTTTATAAGCACACCCCTATTCCACCTTTTTATATTTTTATCTTGTCCATTATACCCTTTCTTAAAACTTCCTCATTGTCTCTATGATATTTTTTAGAAGTGTTATGAATGTATTATCTAACATACTCTTTCTTAATTATTTTAATTTATTAGAAACAACAAAATCAAGAGAGAAAATCATTAAATAAGACATCACAATTTTTTTTTGTGATTTTCAATAAAGTAATTTCAAGCAATGAGGAAACTGTATTTAAAATAATGCATTAAAATAATTTAGCATTTAGGGGTGTTCATGGATATGTGACACTTAAAAATTCCATTTGACTCAAATTGACCCAAACACTTTGGGTTGGATTTTGTGAGTGTTAGAGTCAAACCTAACTCAATCCATTAAAGTATGGGTTGGGTTATGGATTTTAATTTAAAACCTATTGATTAGTATTAAACTTATTATTACTATTATTATTGTTGTTAGTATTTATATATGTGTATATTTTTTTAAATTTTAAAAAATCAACATTATTATTATCATGTAGGAACTCTATAAAATTATTTAGGTATGCAACACATGTTCCTATCAATATTATTATTATCATGATAGGAACTATCATGATAATAATAATATTATTATTGTGACCTTTGAACCTTTGAACCAATGAACATTGGAGGATTTTGTGAGTGTTAGAGTCTTTGAACCAATGAACCAATGAATATTATTATAAAATCAATATTATTATTATCATGATAGGAACTATATATATATATTGTGACCTTTGAACCAATGAACATTTTTGTGGGAGTGACATTAGTATGTATGAGAATTTAAATGATAGTGATTCAATCTTATAAAACAATGACTGTCAAATTTATTATTTGTAGACTTTTAATACTAACAATCTAATTTTTAATGATTTCTTACATCTAATGTCTTCAGTTGTCTTTGCTTGATCTTCTTTGTCAAAGAAACTGTTCCACATGTAATTTAAATGTCAGCAGGATTACCAAATGGCCAAAGAATTAAAAGAAGAAAAAAATAGATATTAAATACAAGTTTTTAAGTACTTTGTTTTTAATCCATCTCAGAATCATTATGCAGCCTAATTTAGTGAAACATCCTAATAAAGTGTATGAATATTACTATAATTAGAATATGAGAAAGCAAGTAGTGCTTTGCTTATTCATAACTTTTGTCCACAAGTCGGAGTAGTTTCCATTTTCTTCGGATGGGCCGGGGAAGAGAACCTCAGACTTATATATATATACCTCCCACTCACATTGTGGTTTTCTTAATCATCCACAAATATGTCATTAAAAAATGAAATGTTTTTTGCAAGTGTATTTTTTTCTTCTTTTATTTGATAATGTTCAAATTAAAGCAATTGCTGCACTGGATCCAAGAGCAAGCTAGCCTATTAAAGTTCCATAAAATGAAAAAAAGCTGGAAGATTTGGAATAAAAAGCAAAGAAAGGATACGGCCATATGATAATGAAACATATGTTTACATGAAGGATCTATATAACAAAATGACACTTTCTTTTTTATTACAGTATTATTTTTCCCTCTATCCCATTATGGCACTTCCCCTTGATTTATTCACCCTTAATGATTGCAGCATGCAGGACCACAAAGTGTTACATCTAAATTTAATGTATCGTTCTCTTTTCCCTCATTTAGAAGCTTTTCTAGCCTTCAAGGAATTAAAGACACTAGAGTTTGAAGCGTTTCAGGCACTCTTATTTACCCCACACTAATTCTCTCCTCTTTTGACAAAAAATTGATGTACTTTAAAGCTGAACGAATCAAATTAAAGTCCCCGAAGTCATTAATACCTTTCATGCTAGAGGGTATAGAGACAAAACACAGCACAGAAAAATAGTCATCATCAGTCACAGCTTTTTCCAATATTTCTCTTGGAAGAGATGATTATTGTAGCCTATCTACTATATAGTGTCAAAATTCAAATGTCAATTAATTAGTGCTAACTTGGCATCTTCATGAAAGGAAAATATTAATTAGGATAATTTGTGTGTATATTGACCTTCCAGATGAACTACCCACTTGGCATGCCAATCTAAATTTAATCTAAAATCGGATTTGTTCTTGATTTGCAAATGTACACCAAATCTTGTGTATTTTAGGACCACACACGCATATACTATATTGAATAGAAATGACTTGCAGCCAATCAAATATAAATTAAATAATGAATGGTAATTTTTTGGAATATGTTATGGAAGACCTGCCAACAAGTTATACACAAAAAGAATACAAGACTACTTCACTTGGTGACAAAAAATTTCCATTTTAATTGGTGGATCCAACTCTTAGAATCCACAAAGAAATAGTGATTTGTGTTAAATTCTTGAATTAATACCTACCAGAGATCCATGTCAAACTCCATCACTGCACACACCATGTGTTAAATCCTCTCGAACATGATAAGTTTGACAATTGACAAATCACATTGTAATAAATTAACAACAGTTAACCAGATAAATCACATTGACCAATTTTGATGTTGATTCTCACCTAGCGGGTAGTTAGAAGCTGTTCCTAGCTAGCTAGCTGCAAATACCATGAAACTTAATTAATAAAAAGTTTATATGATCTAATTCTTTTCCATGCCCAAAAGTATGAATGTGACGTTTTTGATACATGACATAATAAAAAAGTGGAAAAAAGTGTGACTAGAATCCAAATGACCTAACTGATGAAAGGACAGTGGTGGGCACTACCACAATCCATTCTCGTGGCTAGATTTCTGTCCTCCCCTAAGAGTTAATTTCATTGTCAAAATTGGTTCAATGTTTCCTTTCATGGTTCATATTGAGCATTACGTGCTCATTGTTAGACCCATGAAAGACAATCGTAGATTAAGGCCATATCTTCAAAGTGCAAATGAGATATATATGGCACACTAGTACACCTAGACAAGTCAATCTATTATATATAAATAAATAAGCTAGTGTGACTATTGAGTTTCTGCTTTCAATCTTCGGTTGTACCTTGCCATAATTAATTAAAGCCAACTGGGTAGGGCTTCATATATGGATTGTATTGTATTAATTATCATAGTTTTGAAGTTTTCTCTTGAGCTGTCATTGGGTACACGGTCATATTTAATTAAAGGTAAGAAGAGACAGGTCTTGCACTTAGTACCACAAAATATAAAATAGAGAATAACCGAACATTCACTCTAGAGAAAGATTTGTTTGTGGGATATTGTAATTGAAAAGAAATCGATCTAACGCACTATTTATATATAAACAAGTTGATAGTTCTCTGTCAATTAATTTTCTAATGGAAAAAATTTAGATATAATTACTTGTATATTTTTAGTACTATATATTTTTCAATTAAAATTAGAATTTTGCTTTGGTAATTCACATAATAAATATTTATATTAAACATCAACATATAATATCAAAGTGAAACTTTAATTTTTAGTTGTAAAACAACACTAATAAATACTTAAGAAGTTGCATCAATTTTTTTTCCTTCTAATTATATAATACTTTTTAGCCATCGCAAACAGTGTCCTCCAGTAGTATCCACTAAGAAACTTCAATGTGATTTATGTTTCATCAAAAATGTGTTTTTTGTTATTTATGCAGTAATGTTGATATGCTATTTACTGTACGTACCAAAAGAATATTTTTGATATACTATTTTGATATTTTTATTAAAAGCATGAAAACTGTATATAATTAGCATGTGTTTTACTCTTATAATAATAATATTGAAAAATAATATTAAAATAATTTGCAAATATTATTAAATTTTTATCATTTATTTTTATTAATAATTACAAAAGTCTCATTACATATATATTTTTTTAGTTTTTCATGAAATAATGATAAAAATATTTCTTATTTTAATAATTTATTGCTCAAATACTTAAAAAACAAAAATAAATAGAAAAATATTATAAACAGATTATAAGAAAATTTAGAATTTTTCATTTAACCACCCACTACATACATTTCAACAAACAAAATGTGAAAGAGAAAATTTAATAAATTTCCGTTCAACAACTTTTCAACATTTTTACACACCATTATCAGGCTTGACACAGTGGATCGATATGATTAACCCAATGATTATAGCTAGGTTAGATTAATTAGAGCATTTTTAATGGTATTCATATAAACAATTCAATTTATGTCAAAATGTGAAAGAGAAAACTTAATAAATTTCCGTTCAACAACTTTTCAACATTTTTACACACCATTATCAGGTTTAACACAGTGGATTGATATGATTAATCTGATGATTATAGCTATGTTAGATTAATTAGAACATCTTTAATGATATTTATATAAACAATTCAATTTATGTTGCTTTAATATTAAGTAACTCAATTAATTTTTTCTACAATGAAATTTTCTATTATCAAACTGTTTAATTCACAAATATTCTATTTTTATCTTCTATATTTAATATAAAATTAAGTAATTCATGAACAATAATTATTTATATAAACAGTTTTCTCCAATTTTAAGTAAATCAAAATTTTATATGACAGCCAAAATAATATTTTTTTTTTATAAACAATCTTTTAAACAACTTCCATTGTGAATACTCTTAAGGTGTGTTCAGTGTTACACATGAAAATAATATTTTTTTTATAAGCAATCTTTTAAACAACTTCCATTTTGAATACTCTTAAGGTGTGAAAAATTAAGTTTGAGTTTATTACGGCCTGACCTAACCCAAATTCTTAGTAGCTTGAATCTGGCTGGCTTGCTATGAGTTGGGGTAATCTCGAATGCCTAGTTTTTGTTATTTACTTTTTCTTTTATAATTGATGAAATTATAAATGATAAATTTATTGCTACATTTGTTGCTAATGCTAATTTTAAGGCTCATATTCTACATATATTGAGTTTTGTTTTTAATTTCTTGTAGTTATTCATTGTTACAATTAATACACTTTATTTTATTTATATTATTATGTATTTTATTTTGCTATTTTATAGTACAGATGACAACTTATAGTTTTCTAGTTAATAGTGATTAAAAAATATTTTATTAAATTTCTATATAAAAGATAGTTTATTTTTACAATTTTTTATACAGTGTATAACATTTTTTCTCTCTTTTTATAGGCAAAATGTTTTTATTAGTTAGTAGGAAAGATACAAATTTGTTTATTACCTCTCCTTCTCGTCCAACCATCAAACCAACCTTATAACTTTTAATTTAACCCAACCTTACGTAAAAATAAATTGGCCTGCAATAGCCCAACCAAATTGATAGTTGTGTAAGGTTTATCATTATGGCGCATTTAAATAAATATTATTTGATTTAATGAATAAAGGATATAAATATAATTAATTACAAAGGGAAGTTATTAAAGGATAATTGTTAATAAAATAATTATCTTAAACGTATTAAAAGATAACTGTTAAGATATGCAGTTATATTAAAAGATAACTGAGTTATATTAAAAGATAACTGTTGATAGGAGGTGCAGTTATATTAATCGTAGTAGTTTAGTTTTCTTGTAACAGAGATATTTAGAAAACTAAATACCATCATTGTCTGTCCATGAAAGTTGTATTCCAATCTCTATCAAAGAAGATACAAGAAAGAAAGGGTCAAGATTCTGAGAAAGTATTCTGCCATTAAAGGATCTTCTCCAAAGACTCTACGAAAGTATTCTACCAATAAAGATTTTCCGCAATTATGGACAAAGATATGTTTATGTGAAACTCATGAATTTTCAAGATCATTTTCATGTTTTTGATATGATTGTTATTGAACATGAAATTATAGATTAATGCTTACATGTGGTATCAGAGCATGGTTTAAGAATTTGTGATTTTCCATTACTAAGTTTTTCTTGATGCAACGATAAAATATTATGGTAGATTTTGAATCTTAATTTTCTACTTGTTGCGAATATTATTGATCAAATAATATTGATAGAATAATATCAAAGAATTGTTATTTCTCACTTGGTATGTCATATGTTCCAATGGATATCACGATAAAGTCCTGATGGTGTTTTCAGTTCAACATATATATATATATATTAAATGCAAATTATTTTTCCTATCACTACAAGACAAAGACACATTAATGTTAGTGATGAAAAGTAAACAATAATGATTGATCACTTTATTGCTCTCCTTATTCAAAATTGTACCAATGCATATTTAAAATTGTATTTGATAAAATGTATATGCATTGAAGTATTGTGATCGAATGACTGTATATTTTATTAACACTGAAAATTAATTATGATGTTAGAATGTGTTTAAATGTTGTTAAAATCTTATGATTTTAACATATTTTGTATTTTATGAAGTATTGCAATCTTGAAATTAAAGTATGGTGAATTTGTTAGTCACCAAAGTGACCAAATTTGTATGAGTGATTTAATTCCAAATTGTATGTTCATTTCAAGTTTGGAATTAAGTATGGTGAATTTGTTAGTCACCAAAGTGGCCAAATTTTTGATGAATTGATTAATTCCAAACATTATGATTATGTTTCAATTACCATGACTGTGATGCTATGAATGATATAAAATTATTGTTTATGTTGTGGTATATTGAAGTTCATTATTAAAGGACATTTAAGAATCAACCCAAAGGATGATTACTTGTTTTATAATAAATGAACATGAAAACGTTGATAATGTTGATACACTTCTAGTTTTATTTGGACGTCCAAAGATGACAAATATTTTAGTTGGGGTATGCATCATAATCAAATTATGTGAAATTTTATTAGCATCATTATAGTTGAATGTTGTGTATTAATGGATCTCCAAAGGTGAACATTAGTATACATTTTTATGATGTATGAATATGTGAATTATGTTAGTATGTGATATGTATGATTCAAAGCATTAAGTTTTCAAATTTTATACCTTGCAATACTTGTTGGTACACATTCGCTTTTCTCAATTATTATAGTTTTCAATGGACTGAACTTCTCTGAATGGAAAAAGCAAATTGAATTTTACCTTGGGATAATGGATTTGGGTTTGACTCTTAGAGAAGAGAAACCTAGTGTTATTACTAGTGCAAGCACTGAGAATGAAAGAGTCCATTTTAAGAATTGGGAAAAATCCAATAGGTTGAGTCTGATGTACATGCGAATGAGCATTGCAAGTAACATTAAGTCAACTCTTCCACAAACTGAAAGTGCTAAAGAAATGATAAAACTTGTGGAAAAGTGCTCCCAAACTGCTGACAAGTCTCTTGTTGGGACACTAATGAGTACACTTACCACCATGAAATTTGATGGTTCATGTACTATGTATGAGCATGTTATTGAAATGATAAACATTGCAGCAAAATTGAAATCATTGGGAATGGTTGTGGATGAGAATTTCCTGATGCAGTTCATATTGAATTCATCACCGTCTGGGTATGATTCTTTCCAAATGAACTATAATACCATGAAAGACAAATGGAATGTGCATGAATTGCACAGTATGTTAGTTCAAAAGGAAACCAGAATAAAGAACTAGGGAATTCATTCCATCAATTATGTCAAACATCAAGAAGCTGAAAAGAAAAGTGGTAAGAAACATGAGAAGAAGGGAAGAGGACCATTAAAGATCAATCGGGCCTCCTCTTCTCAAATCCACAAGAAGGAACATAATGGAAATAGATGTAATTTATGTGGTAAGTCTGGGCACTTCCCAAAGGATTGCCCAAAACATAAGGCTTGGTTTGAAAAGAAAGGTAAGCCTTGTGCTTATGTATGTTATGAATCAAACCTTGCTGAAGTTCCGTATAGTATTTGGTGGATTGATTCTGGATGTACAACTCATGTTTCTAGTGGTGATTTCAGTTTGTACTAGCACAATCATTTGATTGACAATGGTACCTTATGTAATGGATTATACTATTATGTCTTGATAATCTTTATACTGAAATGCTTATGACTCTGCATCATAATGTTGGTACTAAACATACCTTAATTAGTGAATGTTTCGCTTACTTGTGGCATAAACGTTTGGGACATAGTTCCAAAGAAAGAATTGAAAGATTGGTAAAGAATGAAATCCTTCCAGATTTAGATTTTACTGATCTGAATGTTTGTGTGAATTGTATCAAAGGCAAACAAACAAAACACACAAAGAAAGGAGTCACAAGAAGCACTCAGCTTCTTGAAATTATACACATTGATGTTTGCGGTCCTTTTGATGTTAACTCTTTCAATAAAGAGAAATATTTTATCACCTTCATTGATGATTATTCACGTTATGGTTATGTTTATTTGCTACATGATATATCTCAAGCTATAAATGCTTTAGAGATTTACATTAATGAAGTTGAAAGGCAATTAGACAGAAAGGTGAAAATTGTCAGGTCTGATAGGGGTGGTGAGTATTATGGAAGGTATGATGAAAGTGGACAACATCCGAGTCCATTTACTAAATTCTTAGAAAAAAGTGGTATTTGTGCTCAATACACAATGTCAAGTACACCACAACAGAATGGTGTATCAGAAAGGCGTAATAGAACCTTGTTGGACATGGTTAGAATTATGTTAAGTAATTCTTCTTTACCCATTTCATTGTGGACTTATGCTCTAAAGACTGTCATGTATGTATTAAATAGGGTTCCTAGTAAAGCAGTTCCAAAGACTCCTTTTGAACTGTGGACAGGAAGGAAACCTAGCTTAAGTCACCTGCATGTTTGGGGTTGCCAGACAGAAATTAGATACTACAACCCACAAGAAAAGAAGTTGGATGCAAGAACAATCAGTGGTTATTTCATTGGTTATCCAAAAAAGTCAAAAGGGTATAGATTTTATTATCCTAATCATACCACAAGGATTATAGAAACTGGAAATGCTAGGTTTATTGAAGATGGTGAAGTTAGTGGGAGTGAAACACCACGTACAGTGGCAATTCAAGAAGTGAGAGTACAAGTTCCTTTGACTTGTAGCTCTAGTAAAGTTGGTGTTCCTCATGTTATTGAACCAATTAATAATAATGAAGAACAACAAATGAATGATCCCATCGCTCATGATGAAACTATTGACAATGAACCGAATGGACCCATTGTAGAAGAACCACACCAAATAGCATTAAGAAGATCTCAAAGGGAAAGGAGATCTGCTATTTCTAATGATTATGTGGTATATCTACAAGAGTCTGAATTTGACTTGGGTATAAAAGATAATCCAGTGACGTTTTCACAAGCCGTGAATAGTGAAGATGGTGACAAGTGGTTAAATGCCATGAAAGATGAGTTGAAATATGTGGAACAGAATGAGGTTTGGGACCTTATTGAGTTACTAGAAGGATGTAAGAGAGTTGGATGTAAATGGGTCTTTAAGACCAAACGTGACTCTCATGGTAACTTAGAACAATACAAGGCTAGACTAGTTGCAAAGGGATTCACTCAAAAAGATGACATTGACTATAAAGAAACATTTTCACCAGTTTCAAGAAAGGATTCTCTAAGAATCATTATGGCATTGGTGGCTCATTATGATCTAGAGTTACACCAGATGGATGTGAAAACCGCCTTTCTAAATGGGAATTTAGAGGAAGATGTGTACATGGACCAACCAATGGGGTTCATAGAAAAGGGAAAAGAGCACATGGTGTGCAAACTTAAGAAATCAATATACGAACTTAAACAAGCTTCAAGCCAATGGTACCTTAAGTTTAATGATATTGTTGTTTCCTTTGGATTTAAAGAAAATATTGTTGATCAATGTATATATCTAAAGGTCAGTGGGAGCAAGTTTATATTATTGATTATGTATATTGATGATATTTTGCTTGCAACTAACGATATTGGTCTTTTAAATGAGACTAAGAAGTTTCTCTCTAATAACTTTGAAATGAATTATATGTGTGAGACATCCTCTGTGATTAGAATAGAAATTATTCCGTGATAGATCACAAGGATTGTTGAGTTTGTCTCAGAAAGCATATATTAATAAAGTTTTAGATAGATTTGGAATGCAAAATTGCTCATCATCTCCAGTAGCAATTCAGAAATGAGACAAGTTTAGTCTCATGCAATGTCATAAAAATGAATTGGAACGAAAGAAAATGGAAGCAATTCTGTATGCATCACTTGTTGGGAGCCTAATGTACTCAGACTTGTATGAGACCAAATATTAGTTTTGCAGTTAGAATGTTGGGAAGATACCAGAGTAATCCTGGTATAAATCATTGAAAAGCTGCAAAGAAAGTTCTGAGATATTTGCAAGGCACTAAAGGTCACATGATTACTTATAGGAGGTCTAGTGACCTCTATATCATGGAAAAGTGTGAAGCAGTCTGTAACTGCTGCAGCCACTATGAAAGCTGAATTTGTGGCATGCTTTGAGGCCATGGTTCAGACTAAATGGCTGCGGAACTTTATTTCAAGGCTTGAATTGGTCGACATTATTGATAAGCCGCTAAAAATTTTATTGTGATAAATCCGCAGCAGTCTTCTTTTCTAAAAACGACAAGTATTCCAAAGGTGCTAAACATATGGAATTGAAATACTTTGTCGTTAAAGAAGAGGTTTAGAAACATAGAGTGTCTATAGAACATGTTAACACTGATCTTATGATAGCTGATCCCTTGACGAAGGGATTACCGCCCAAGACATTTATTGGTCATGTCTGTAGTATGAACATTATGTCAGCTAATGAATGTTGATCATTATTGAAATTATTGACTATTGACACTCTAAATTCAGTGATGTTTAAGTTTTTGAAAATTATCCTATTTTCAAATTTATGTATATATGCATGTGTGAATGATTATTTTGAAAAACAGGATTTGTCCCTAATGAAGACATAACAGTATTATTGTAGGACATTATGATGTAAACTTCCATTAAAGTATCATATTAGGAAGAAGAGCTAATATAGTGGTACATGGAAGGAACTATGCCGATTTGATAGCATATAACCGCCATGACTCTTATTGGTTTTATTTCTGATCATAATTTATGATGATGCCATTGTATAAAAACTTTAGCCCTATGAATGCGCATTATAATTATTTTCATTAAATCATGAAATGAAATTTATGACATGACCCAAGTGGGAGAATGTAAGATTTATCATTGTGGCTTTTTAAATAAATGTTATTTGATTTAATGAATAAAGGGTATAAAGATAATTGGTTAGGAAGTTATTAAAGGATAATTGTTAATAAAATAATTATCTTAAACGTATTAAAAGATAATTGTTAAGATAGAAAACTAAATATCATCATTGTCTGCCCATGAGAGTTGTATTCAATCTCTACCAAAGAAGATACAAGAAAGAAAGGGTCCTGAGAAAGTATTTTGTCATTAAAGGATCTTCTCCAAAGACTCTACGAAAGCATTTTACCAATAAAGATTTTCCGCAATTATGGACAAAGGTATGTTTATGTGAAACTCATAAATTCTCAATATCCTTTTCATGTTTTTGATATGATTGTTATTGAACATGAAATTATAGATTAATGCTTACAAGTGGTAGCTACACACCATAAGATATTTTATCAAAGACAACACTATAGTCATCAATTTTATTGATAATTAATATTTGTTAAAAAAAATTGACCAATTACCTTTAATAAGATTTTTCCTTTCCAATTATTTACATTTATCAATAAGACTCAAATTTAAAATTTTACCAAATTTTAGATCTAATTTCATTCAGCTGAGTTGATAGGATAGGCAACAATGAATTTATAAATATTAATAAAAAGTAAATTCTCACTTTTTACTTCTTGAGATTATAAGCATTAGTTACTTTAGACTTCAACTTATAAAATTCGTATTTTTAATCTTTAACTTTTTTAAAAATAATTTAATTATTTACTATTTATTTTATTCTTCACTGTTAATTTATTCTTAAAAAATCGAACGACGACGTTTCACAAAATTAAAGGACAGAGTCATCGATGTTTACCATTAGAACTTTTGAAGTACTAAAATACTAGGATTTATTCCCAGTGGCCAAATATAGGAAAGAGATATAGTCCTGGAAACCTAGGTAGTCCATCATTAAGAAAACAAAATACTCAAATTCTGCAATCATTCCCTATTAATATTAATCTATAATAACTCCGTGTTGGAGAGCAATTCACGCCACGGTATATATGATATATCACTAGGTATATAAGATTATGCGCGATAGTTTATCAAATGCAAACATTGAATTTGTGCTACAATATATCAACCAGAGAAACTAGTAATTAATACTAATAGCTAGCTAGTATTTCAAATATGAACAACATAGCATATAGAAGAGTGATAAGTGAATCCAAAAATTGAAACACCAACAGTAAAACATTTGACTTGTCCTGTTAAGAAACACAGATAAAGGCCAAACAGAAGAGGCCAACATAAGTGCAACCAATGAACGTGTACAAGTGTGCATGTCAACATGGACTAAAAACAGGTCACTGTCTCCTCACACATCCAATCCATATGATACATGTTCAAGATTGTTCCACCAAAATTTTGGTCACGACGTTGATGTTCATGAATTAATACAAATTAAATGGTGGGATCTGACTATTGAAATGGACTTTAGAAAAAACTTATGTAGAAAACCTACATGGCATCAAGTGTTGTAATGGACTTTATGGGAATATTTAATGTCATTAATTATAGCTTATATTTTATCATAATGGGAAAAATTCTTGATTTAAAATCTTGCCTACTAACTTAATTGCTATTATTACCCTCCAATTAATTAATTAATCCTCACCTTTCATTGTGGTATCTTTAAAAAGATGTTTAAAAAATAAAATGAAATGTACTAGCTATACTGGCTACAGTGAATTAATTAATAAAGAGACTTTAACTCAAAATTGACTTGTTATACGTACCTACATTATATTTTTTTCTTCTCTTTTGTCTTTTTGGATTGCACCACACAAAAATTGTGATACTAATTAATGGCCATTTTGCTTTATGAGCTCTTTTCTTTCTCTTTCATTTTCCATCTGCAACAAAAGGGGGAGATTGGAGATTTTGTAATTGGTCTCGCGTGCGTCACATTGTAATCCTTTTAACAAGCTTTCTTTTACTTTGTAGACTTTACATCTTGTGCACAAATGGTTTTTGAATAAGACGTGGGAGAATTCCTTAGAAACAAATGAATCTAACATGTCTAGCAATAGCTAGAAATTCTTTTAACAACATAACACAATATATCAATATAAAAGGCATGTGTTAGCTTATTGTAGCTAGCTAGGTTGATCAATATTATTGCATTAATGTGTGAACAAAAACTATGATGGAATTGGACTTTACTGATCGAGTTGATTAGATTATTTCATGGAGGAGTAAATTAAGAACAAGTTGTCAAATAAGACACGCACTTTTTTTTCCATTTCTTTTTTGGGTTGGGGGAGATTGATCATAAGAGGGGCAATATCTCAAGTTGATTGTATCAGCACTGTAGTACATGATGCTGATACATACTGCATATTGACCTAATATGTTAGTTGTAGAATAATGCATATTTTTCTTTCCTCAAAAACCAGCTATTGGAAGAATATTTTTTCATTCTCTTTTTGGACTTTTGTGAGGTTTCTTTTAGCTAGTCATCTATGTACAAGTCTGGTCCTCCTGGTTCCATTTCTATTATACATAATATAATGTTTTGAATACCAAAAGAAAATATGATGTTTAAGAAAAATGTCTCTTGATTACTACTTATTTTTTTGTTAGTTCATTGAAGATATATGATTGATTGGATGGTTAAAAAAGAAAAGAATAAAAAATTTGCAGATTCAATCTCTTTTATTAACAAATATTTATAATTAACTTGATAAAAAAAATTGTTAGTTCATTTTGTACTAAAACTTTAAATACTAGCTCCCTAGGTTGTTAAGTTTATATTTTATGAGTTGATGCACTAATTTAGAACATAATTACGTGAAGGTGCATGTAATTCCACAAAAATTATATGTTGATAAAAAAAATTCATAAAAGGAGCTTTATTAATTAGATCTATCCAATGGGACACGGGTGCCAACATTGTTGTTGGGACTTGGGATGCCTATTTGGCTATTAATTCCTATAGTGATGTCTTTGCATGTTGCTTTTGCCTCTCAAAAAAAAAAAACTAATAAACCAGAAGTTGTTAATGTTAGTACAATAATAGATCTTTTAATTAAAGTTTGAGGTTTAATCAATAAAAAGGAAAAACCTTTGGTGTAATTTTTACTAAATATTTAATATATTAAAAAAATATAAGAAAATGACTTGAGAATTTAACAATATACTCCTATATTATATATATATATATATATAAAAGAAAAGACTTACTGTATTGGCCATTTAAAACTGCGCATGCAGTAAGTTTTTTTGTGGCATGTAAATAATGCTAATGCGTGTACTTTAAAAATGATTTAAAAGGTTCGTGGAAACAAGGGCGTTGCGCATCACGTGTTCCCATAAAAGACAATGATTAAGTTAAATAATTTTTCTTGTATATAAATTACTTATTAATCTCCATCAAGCCAGCCAAAAGCCAAACTGAGGCAAAGTACGCAGAGCTGCCTGCCCCCATTAATGTCCCCTGATCATTACATTTTTTTATAATTATTTATACTTTCTTTACTTCTTAATTAATTCATATTTTCTATTCTCATTTTTTTAATTTAACTTATAAATATTAAGATTAACTTTTCCTCACCACTTATATAACTTTTCCTTATAAAAAAAGATTAACTTTTCCTCACCGCTTAACTAAGTTTTTCAATTGTTTATTTTCTTAATAAACCTATGCTTACTACACAAAAATACTAAATCCACTTTAACACACCCGAATTTTTCAGGTCATGGGTTTGGTTAAAATATACATTTATTGCAAAAAATTAATGTAACTTCTTATATAACACGGTTATTGGTGGTAATAATAGGAAGGAAAGAGTGATAGATGGTGAGTTCGAGTTCTCTTATTAAAAAAAAAAATTAATATATTGATAACTAATATTTATCGATAAAAAAATATAGATAATAATTTCCATTAATTTAAAATCATCTAATACTTTATTAACAGTAATGTAATATACTTTTTATGTTGTAAAAAATGTTTAATTTTTTTTATTATTAGTTAATTTTATAATATTTAATTACAACTCAAAGGTTATATTATATTATATTTTATATATATATATATATCAATTATCTTATAAGGTTTTCGTAATTAGGTGACGTAGCTATTGGACAGTAACAGTGTGACAGGATCCACGTGGTTTTTAGTTGTTTTCTTGGGGCTTCGCTCATCCCATTCAAAAAAAAGAGTCTATTGGACAGTTAGTTGATCAGTTATCAGTTGCTGTTATTAGTTACAAAAAAATATCACACTCGTTAGAAATTCCGTTATATATTTAGCTTGTATAAATAGTAGATTATATAAACGTATCTCACATTAATGAATGAAATGAATACAATGATTTTCTACATTTAAGTTTGGTAATAGCAGCCTGACATGCAAGTTGGGGTCATAAACTCATAAGAATAATGCTACACAAGGGTTGTTTAAATGCACTTTGGAGAAATTATTAATTTGCTTTTCAAACTCTTTGTTTGGTACACATAACTTGTCAAGCTCGTTTAGGTCATAGTATTGGCTAGGAATCATAGTTTTTAAAGCAAAGCAATTATTGCAATAGGAGTTTTATGAAATATACTTTTGCTATCTATAGTTAAACTTTTATGATATATGATACCATTAATTAATTACGTAAGTTGCCTGGTTGTCTACGAATATGTGATCCTATCACACTGTTACTGCATTCAGAAGCTGACAAAGAATGTCTCAACAACTTGATGTCTATCATATGTATATAAATATAATTAATCAGAATTCATTCAATAAATGACATATAGTTTCCCATTGGCTAGGGAAAGAAAACACTTGGAATGTTACAATTGTAAACCTTGCTTTTTGTCGAGGAATGAAATGAGCATGTATTAGTGGAATAATGGAATCGTATCACATATAATAATATAATTGAACTAAATCTATAACAAGCAAATCACAAAACAAAATGTGATTATGTTTATTCCACGGAATAATTAACAATTAACTTTCGTCTTCTCATGGTCACTCCCTGAAATAGTACGATAACGATAAGATACGGGGATTAGTTTTATAGAATATTCAAATGGACTTAAACTTGCAGCTAGAAATATACTACCTTGCCAGCTTGGTCTAGTGGGGGAAATAAAAACAAAAGCAAAAACCATATGTTAAAAAAAAATTGCATATGAGCTTTTTTTATGGACGTTAAATATTATATATATCAGTTCACGAATATCAAAGAATAATTCAATCAGGTGACTAGGATTGTTGTTTTTGTTACAGAACAAGGGAGCAGAAAATTTGATTCTTGCCACTTTGTTTTTTCAAAAACGAAAATCGAATTTAATTATTGTAAAAGTGATTTCCATGAGGTGAATTTATGAACTTTTCAACTTAATTAAGCGTGAAAATGCAATAGACACTTTGCTTGTGTAACAATTTATCATCTTATTTAAAATAATATAATGTGGACAAAATGGATCCAACTCTATATCATGCAAAAGAGTTTAATTAACTTAAATGTATAGGTGGTGTAAGTTAAGGGTTTTCACACGGTATTATATGTTCAATCTAAAATTGACATATATGATAAGGTGTTGTTTTTTATACCGGATATCTTAAAAGTCATATTTAATATAATTTTTTATCGATTGAGTATAAAAAAATTATGTAAATAATACATAGAAATTAAACTTATTATATATAATCGTAAAAGTAGTAATACAATTTTAATTGAATGAGAATATAAACTTTTCTTTATTTTGACAGTCAATTAAAAACTCAATACATATATTAAAATGAGAATTGAAAAATGACAACAATGACGTTACTAAAATTGTTAACTTTAAAAAAAATTATTGATTCTCCAAGAAGCAGGTGTTTATATAAAAATTGCTCAACAGACAATTGAGTAGTGATGAATGTTCATGCATAATATTTAAATTAATTTAAGATACTGCTGTCACCAAACATATGCAAATTAAATCCCATGTGAATAAGTATTTTTTCCTGTTGTCTGCTGCTCCGGTATGGCACGTTTGTCTACTAGAATTTTATTCCTTTTTTCTTTGGTTGAAATTACCTATATAAAATTCAATGCATGAATTTTACTTTATTTTATGGAAAAATTCAATGCATGAAGTTGCCAGAGGTACTTTATGGTATTTTCTAACTAAATTACTTGTCTATTATAGGATGATCAAATCATGTGTTTATATTAATGCTGCTTATGTAGTTTGTTAATCTTGTAGATTAATTGTCTGCTAAGTTGAGAATTAAATTGTCAAATTAAATTTTTTACGCCTAGAGGTTCTTGAAGTCCTGCTTGTGTTAATTAGTATTAGAAAATTAATTCACACTTCCTAATAAATATACATTTCAATATAAATCTTATGGTTGAAATTAATTAAAAGTTTATACTAATTTATTCAATTATTCAAAATTAATTTTATTAAAATTAATAAACTTAACTCAACCTTAAAATAAACAGGACCAAGAAACCTTCAACGTCAAACGAGCTACTAACAATTAACCACACGAGGGCCTATAATGCTTGGTCATAACTTTGATTAATGATTTAATTTCGGCGTTTATTATTGTTATTAGGCTAGGCGCTATTTATAGTTGAGTTCTATTTTTAAAATGGGTTTATAAATTTTAAAAATATAAAATAATCTTTATGTTTTTTAAACAAAGTAAAGGGTCTAATCCCTTTCTTATAGATCTTATAGTTTTTCTCTTAATAGAAAACATATACAATTAATAAGGATTATTTTAAGTTGTTAAAAAATTATAAAAACTCTTAAAGTCCTCAAATGATTTCGAACTATTAAAATTAAATTAATTTTTTAATTGAAATTATGAAAACAAATGAGTAATTTATCCTTTGGAAAACAGTATTTTATTAAAGAGAAAAGGGTTATGCACTATTTTTAACACAATTATCCAATTATAATTTATCATATATAATAAATTTGTTAAATTTTAAAATAATTTAAACGATAATATATTATTAAATATTCATTAGTTTTCATTAAAAATTGGAAAGAGGAAAAATATTTTTGTAAAAACTAAAAAATAATAAATATTTTAACAACATTAAAAATGATAATATTCTAATAAGTTAATTAAAATATATCCATCGATCGATTTGAAGATTAAAAAAATAAAATTAAAATATAACAAAAAATAAAAGAAAATGAAAAGAAGATTTTATGTGGGTGCTAAATATGACATCGACCTGCCGTATATTTCAGACCAAAAGAAAATTCTTTGCATTTATTGATATCTATCGTACCATATATTGTATTTTAATTTGATATGATCTTAATTATTTTTATTTTTTAATCATTATCACCTATAATTAAATCACCACCTTATATTACAAAATATACTTATTTTCTTAAATATTCTAATAAAATGATTAACTAACTATACACTTCATTGACAAATTTATAGCGATACAAAAGATTCAGAAAAATAATACGTAGATGACGACTGCATATGTTACCATCACACAATTATATACTTTAGTCATAGAAAAATACTGCAGAATATGTTTATGTGAAATAATTTGTAGAAAATGAAAAGGTTATTATATTTTCTTAGTTAATTATATATCTTTTAACTTTTTATGTCTCTAAATAATATTGGTTATGATAATTTGTAACAATTGATTTAGGTACAAAAGTTTTCATATCAATAATCAATTAAGCTGACTGTATTTTTATATATTTTTAGTATAAAGTCTTGGAGGATGACACGTGGGATGTCCCCACTTTTTGCACTCTGAAATCTGCACCGTTCAAGCCACCTTTGCTTCCTCTATTTATTGAACACTCCCACCCTTTCTGCTTCATGTGTAAATTTCGATCGTGTTTTTCTATTCATCCTTCACTCGACACAACACTTCCTCTGCTTCACTTCTCTCACCTGCATTCTATAGCAGGTTGAGAAATTAATACAACTTTGTCTTCAACTTTTAACTTTGACACCACCATGGCCTGCTTAGAAGTCAGCAAAGAGGTATGTTATTAATTAAGCTTATAAATATATATAAATAATAAGTACTAGCTAAAAATGAGGCCATTTGTTTTCAATGTTGAAATCACTATGCAGGTAAAGTTCAAAGGTGACACGGAAGAACTCACTCTTGATGGAAGTGTTGATTGGCATGGTCGCCCTGCAATCAGAGCCAAATCTGGCAGATGGGTTGCTGGAACCATCGTTCTATGTAAGTTCCAAACATAAATAGCAGGGCCAAATTTTTTTCTTTTTACTATATTTTATTATTTAGTATAATGCATTATTGCATTCAAATTCAATCATATGTAATGTATAAACTTGGTCTCCTCCTATTCTGCATCTTTTAAATGTAGCTAGTCAGATCTTTCGGTGAAAATTATTATCAACAAAACTAATAAAACCTTCTTACTAATATCATAGTAAAAAAAAAGTTGATCTTGTTTTAATTTATAATAATCCTTAGCTACCATTATACATAAAATTTCCCTAATTTATTAATTTGAAAAGTACCACTTTCCAAGATTGTATATGTCCCTGCACTGGCTAGCTAGCTAGATAGATTCTTATTATTATTTATTATTGATTTGAGCTTACAGTGATTAACATCCATTGTGTGAGAGAGTGAGAGAGATACGTCTAAGTATATATAGTTGCTGATGGCAGAAGTCGGAGTCGTAGAAGTTTCATGAACCTGCGTCCAACTAGCGGAGATTTTGATGAAATGAATGATGTATACATATTTTAGATAGCTTATCATAGGAATTGAAAGAACTCTAGAACTTGCTTTTAGAATGGTCCACAAACAAACAGAGCCTTTCTTGAAGTCATCTTATCATCAGTTTTCATCATGTAGAAAACGACACAACTTAAATGCAAGAACCTCGTGCTCCATTCAATTTACAAAAAATCAAAAGGTTTTAGTTTTGTTGCGGGCTAACTCCTACTACTCCACCGCACTATATATCTTTCTGGAGTTATATAATATACTGATTCTTGGTCCAGTTCAGAGTGAGATATTCTGAATCCAGATAAAACGACACAAGAATGTAGGAAAAGAAAGGAGAGAGGGATGAGGATATACTAGCATGCCATTTAGGGGGATACGTTCCTGACACGTAACCAATGCTAGGATCTTGCATGATGTGGGTTATTGCCGCGTGTCCTTAACAATAGACGAATCATGACCATTAACCAATGAGTGCAAGCAAGGCTAATTCTATATTTAGTTAACACAGATAGAATCCATGGTAGCTAACATATAGGAGTAGTTGCTGGTATACTTATTAATTGCTATTTTATAATTTTAATTCATTTTTTATTTTTAAATTAAAATTACTTTTTAGTTTTATCGTATTTTCTAACATTTTATTTAATAAAATGAAAGGGTATTAATAAAGTAAAAAAAATAGAAAATAGAATATTTATTTACATTTGAATGATAATTATTATTACAACAACGGCTAGAGTAGATAATATAACATTTAATATTATCAACATAACTCTATTTTAAATAATAATAGTAATATTTCATTTATTGATTCTTTAACGGAATAATAGATAACCAAAACTGTTATCATAAATGGGAAGGAATAATTGATAAATGCTCCCTGACTTGGTCAGTAGTTCGTTCCAAAAATAAGATAGTAGTATTGCACATGCACAGCGTTAAAGGTGAAGGAAAATTGGTAGGTCGGAATCAGCCAAGTATTATTATTAGAATCATTGTTAAGTACTTACGTTAGTTCCAAGAGTTTTCGTGTGTGCAGAGAAGTGTGCAAATAAGTAACGTGCGTGCATGTAAATGTACTGAAATCTGTGATTGATTTTTAGATCGAAAAGTACATGCTGAAATAATATGTCTTTTTCGTTTTGGTTTTTAGACGGACGACACAAAAAAGGGATCCAACATAAAAAAATTAGAATTTTAAATCATTTATGAATAGTTTCTTTTGTTAATATGAAAGATACTTCGTAATAAAGAAATAATTTCCATTTCAAATTATACGGAATATATCCTTTTTATGTATATTATCGCTTTTGTTTGCTAAGGGAGACTTTAGATAATTCCTGATACTTCAATCATGCAAATTGAGGTTTCTGTTTTTTGGTGTAAAGGAAAGAAAGAAAGAAAAGCGTCCCTCCTGCTAGTACTGGAAATACGATTCGCAATCCTGAATATACTTCGTCATTATATAAGATCCTAGCTATTTAATAATTTTTAATTATCAACATAATATACTTTTAATTTAATTAAGATTTGAAAGAAAAAATGGTAAGATCGTAATACTTGATCTGTCAAGTTTCTTTTGACACTCGAGAGGATCCTTTCCTACCTGCAACACTTCTCCCATTACAGAATTATTGGCGGTTCGGGAATATTGGCATGGAAATCACTTCTACTTAACAAGAGTGTATAAAAAGGATTCACTTAGGGGACATATTCGAAGTGTTACTTCGCGTGTGAAACCATTACTGTTGCATTACGAAAAGTGTATGCTTTATAAAAGCAAAATACCTAAAATTATACTATTAAGTATCACGACTGCATTTTTTTTTTTTTTTTTTGTGGTGGTACATAATGCTTATTAGTGGTAATGCACTCTTCACTGAAGATTCGATGAACTTATCATATCATCATATTCGGTCATTGATATATGCAGAAGTGACATGATCCACTACCCTTTGCGAGATATAGTAAATTAGTAATCCTGATTAATTTAGCCATGCATATTTACACATTCATTTTTTCCCGTTTTCTGTTACCTGCAAATACTTTTATACCACCTTAGTTGGGTACGTATGAATTATTTAATTCAGAATAAATTTGCAACCATTTGAAAGTGTCTCTTTGTAAAATATGTAATTAAGCACGAATAGAACCAGGATACTTCCAGTTTTTCTGGCCATTAACAAGCTAAATTTTTAATGCATATACACAAGGATGCATGTGAGTGTATTCAGATAACGCGGTCTACAATACTAATAACTTACACTGCTTATTTTCTTGATTGCATCAATCAGTGAACCAAGGTCTGGCAACCTTAGCATTCTTTGGAGTAGGGGTGAACCTAGTGCTGTTCCTGACAAGAGTGATGGGGCAAGATAATGCTGAAGCTGCAAACAATGTGAGCAAGTGGACTGGCACAGTTTACATCTTCTCTCTTGTGGGTGCTTTCCTAAGTGATTCGTACTGGGGAAGATACAAAACTTGTGCCATCTTTCAGGTCATCTTTGTAATAGTAAGTAATTTCCTCTCTATTTCCTTTCCTTCTCCTTATTCTTCCTCTTAATTTCAAGCTAATACATTCCTTATGTAATAAACTAATCTTCTGGTTTGAAATAACAGGGTCTAGTATCTTTGTCTCTTTCATCATACCTCTCCTTGATTAGGCCTAAAGGTTGTGGGAATGAAACAATTCCATGTGGGAAACATTCAAGCTTGGAGATGGGGATGTTCTACCTCTCAATCTATCTTATTGCTTTAGGGAATGGAGGGTATCAACCAAATATTGCCACATTTGGAGCTGATCAGTTTGACGAGGAGCACTCAAAAGAGGGTTACTCAAAGGTTGCCTTCTTTAGCTACTTCTATCTGGCTTTGAACCTTGGTTCACTCTTCTCAAACACAATTCTAGGCTATTTTGAAGATGAAGGACTGTGGGCTCTAGGGTTCTGGGTGTCTGCAGGCTCTGCTTTTGCTGCCCTTGTCTTATTTCTTCTGGGGACCCCAAGATATAGACACTTCAAACCTAGTGGCAATCCTCTTTCAAGGTTCAGCCAAGTCCTTGTTGCTGCATCAAGGAAATGGAGAGCTCAAATGACATCAAATGGAGAGGATCTATATGTCATGGATGAAAATGAATCTCCCACCAATGGGAACAGGAAGATTCTCCACACCGAAGGGTTCGAGTAAGTAATAGAAGCTAATTTCAGCTGAAACCACATAGTTAAATACTTTTGAAAACAATCTATGTTTATACCTTATAGGTCAGAGGTTGCATGGAATGCTTTTACTATATCGATGTCCTCAACTAATCATTTTGCTTAGACCATGGCACAACTTACAAATTTAACACCATAGGTTTTCATTATAATTGGCCACTCTTCATTCTACCAAGCTATAACAATTTGATCAATTTGCAATTTGTCATCTGCCTTGAAGGTTTCTGGATAGAGCAGCGTTTATATCTTTCAGAGATCTAGAAGACCAAAAGAATGGTGTTTATAACCCCTGGCATCTCTGCCCTATAACTCAAGTTGAAGAAGTGAAGTGCATACTAAGACTTCTTCCTATTTGGCTTTGCACAATAATATACTCAGTGGTTTTCACACAAATGGCTTCTCTTTTTGTGGAGCAAGGGGCTGCCATGAAAACTACAATTTCCCATTTCAAAATACCACCTGCAAGCATGTCTAGCTTTGACATTCTCAGCGTAGCTGTCTTCATTTTCTTCTACCGTCGAGTGATTGATCCACTTGTCGGAAGACTTAAAAAGAAAAGTTCCAAGGGACTTACTGAGCTTCAGAGAATGGGAATAGGGCTTGTTATAGCTGTAATAGCAATGGTTTCAGCTGGAATAGTTGAATGCTACAGACTTAAGTATGCAGACCCAGGATGCCCCCACTGCAGTGGCACAAGCTCTTTAAGCATCTTTTGGCAAATTCCTCAGTACACACTTATTGGAGCTTCAGAGGTTTTTATGTATGTAGGCCAGTTAGAGTTCTTCAATGCTCAGACGCCAGATGGCTTAAAGAGCTTTGGAAGTGCCCTTTGCATGACGTCCATATCTCTTGGGAACTACGTAAGTAGCATACTTGTTAGTATAGTTATGAAGATCTCCACTGAGGATCACATGCCAGGGTGGATACCTGGAAACTTAAACAGAGGCCACCTAGATAGGTTTTACTTCCTCTTAGCTATCTTGACATCTATAGATTTGGTCCTTTATATTGCATGTGCAAAGTGGTTCAAGAGTATACAGCTGGAAGGGAAATATGAAGAGAATGATATGCCTGGTAGCTTTAAAGTCTAATTTGCGATGGACAACAAACAAAGGTTATGGTAACAGTATATATAAATAAGAGAAAGAAGGGATTAACAACCAGTCAAATTAACTTGAGCTATAGCTGCTATTGGAAGAAAAAGTGGCTGGTTTGCAGTGAGAGAAGCCCTTTTACCTGAGTCTCTTATAACTGTAGTCACTATTTTTGTTTCAACTAACGGTTTGTTTGGTTTGAGAAAACATTGTTTTCCTTTTTTGTTTTTGCAAATAATTACTAAAATGTTACTCTGTTTCCAATTTGTATCCTGCTTTCAAATTTTTGATAGAAAATGGTAAAAACAACAAAATGTTGTTTACAACCAGTTCTTGTACAAAATTTTGAAATCTCAATAAATTGAAAATAAGGTAGCATTATTATAATTATTTATTGAAAACTGAAAATAAAAACAATAAATCATTTCACAAGCCAAACAGACCCCTATATTTTCAGTTTATGGGTTGTGTAAAACTAAAGTTTTTGAAGAGACAATGACAGTTTCAGGGCCACTTTAAGCCTCCTTTCTTTTGTCTTTGTACGTTCCATTGTTAACAATGAATATGTCATTTTGATTTCCAAGTGTGAAATCTTAAGCTACATTTACCAACTATTTACAGATCTTACATACTATATGTCTCTCCTCCCAGTGCTAACGCAAATGTTTTTGTCATTGCGGTGTGGAAGTGAAACAGGGACAAGCATACAATCATGAACAATCATTAACTAAGAAACTTAAGGATTGCTTATACATTCTAATTTAGCTGAGTGACTGCATAGGCAGAATAACTTACACACACATTCATTTACCAAATGATTACTTAAAAAATAACACTGACCATCAATTTATATCGCTGGCAATATATTTTACGGAATAAGTGTTGACTGTGTTGTACATGATCACTTACGAAAAGAACAAAACAAAACCAAACTTAACGAGCAACTTTAGAAACTTTTAAAAATACACTTAAGGTACATTTAAGGGGGACATGAACTCCCCCAGTAGAAATGGAATGCCATATAGGAAGATTTTTTGCAGCAAAAAGAGGTATTAACATGTAAAAGTTAAGGTAGACTTAGTATGGAATCAAATTTTACGAAATTGAAATAGGATTAATTGAATAAAGCCAATAAACCAAAATGTGTGGATGTTACTATGCAACGACCTTAAATATAGTGAGCTAAGCAAGAGGGAGGTACATGTTATAATAGAGGAAACAAACCAGGAATTGAAAAAAATGAGGGAATTTTTCTGATTGCTCCTATGAGAGTGATTACTAAATACAAAGCCAGTTTGCTTCATCTTTTTCTGTCACATACCTATAAATAATCTTTGTAGCACTAGCAATTAAAGCTCTTAACAAATAAAGATATGTTCTACCAATAGTATTCACAGAGTGGGAAGATCAACACATAATGTAATATACCTGTCTTGTAGATATGCTACAGGCTATTTGTATCACAATCTTCCAAACCAAAAGAATCTTAATACATTTACTTTTGGATTTCACATATCCTTTATCTGAACAAAATGTGTAATTCTTGAGCTGTTTATGGTACTATTCTTCAATCAAAATTGAAGTTTTATCTCAGTAACTAAAGCTGACCTTTATTGTGCGAATTACTGAGATGAAGCTCCAATTTTGATTGGAGAACTAACACGAGATGATCAGACGCCATGTTAATTTATTTAACAGGAAATCTGTTCCTTTGAAACTAACAAGTAGTAATAGGCAACAAAGTGATCCAATGTTATAGCTATCTGAGACCAACATCCACGAAATCGTTTCAGCATCCCAAACAACCCATGAAATCAATGTAATAAGAATGGAGGTCTATGGGACCCAAAGGAAACACGCAATTTCAACTTACCTCCAAGCGAGACAGCAAGGCGTGTCAGCGTCAGTTACAATGGACGCGACTGAACGAGATGAGATGCAAAGAGGAGTAAGGAGATTAGATTACGGCCAAGAGTAGAGCAAAATTCAGAACGGTGTAGCCCGTGGGGGAAAAAAGTACTCACAAATCAAAAGTTTCTAGTAGAACTTGTTTATAAAAATGATCCAAAATTTTCCATCAATCAAATATATCGTATGACTGGTTTTTATAAAACCGAATCAGTTAGTGAATAGGCAAAAGCATCGCTAATGCTAGAGCTAGATCCGCTAAAATAAAACTTCTTATAAAATTAAAAATGTTTGGATTTTCGTTCTTACAAAACTTTTAGTAAGTTCGCATTCTCATACATTGAAATGTGTCAAATTTTGAATAACAACTAATTTTGAATAAATTCGATTGAATCTATACGAAAATTTATAAAATTAAAAATCATCACAAAATAAGAAAAATTATCACAAATTGTAGAAAAAATACAATTTGTGGCAAATTTTTTGCAAATTAAGATAGTTTTCTTTAATTTGTGATGATTATTCTATAATTTGTGTTGGTTTTTGACCCCAAAAATCCAACCACCTCAAATAATAAAATGTAGGCACAAATATATTTGAACCTAACTCCAAGTCAAAGTTTGACATATTTCAATCTTACAAAGATGAAAATATACTAAAAATTTTGTAAGGATAAATCCAAATATTTTTCATATTTATGAGAATGAAAAATATATTTTAGCATGTTAAATTTAATGCTTCAATTGTGATTAAATTAATATTAATAAAATAATAATATTATTTAATTAATAGATAAAATAATATTAAATAAATATAATATCATAATTTTCTAACACTAAAAATTAAAATAAAACATCATTTTTATAGGTTCTTAACACCTTTCTTTGGTTACTTGTACTACTCGGGCTTGGCAAGCTTCCATATCCGGTGATTAGTCGAGTAGTCTACACGGATTCAGGGGATCTAACATATTTAAATAAGAAAAGAGGAAAACTTTATCTTCTAGTAGAAAGATAAAAATAAACCCTTAATATCATAAACTATCTATTATTAGAGGAAATATAGGATAAGATCATATTTTTTTCATATTTATATTATCTTAAAAGTGAAATTGAGATCGTATCATCCAATTTCACCTCTATAAAAGGGGATTGTCAATGTTTAGGTAAATCAACTAAAATCCAACCCTTCATAGAGTCATTGTAGGTGCACCCCACCATCGTTTCAGGATGAGCTCATGGATAAGGTTCTACCAAATCCAATAAAAATATTACTTAAAGAGGATAAGCTTTTCATGCTTGAGAATCATGATTATTGAGATTAATCAATCCTAATTATTTTTTTTTGCAAAATTATTTATGAATCCTAATAATTATGATTCATTCATGGAAATAAATAAAATTTGGTTGGCCATAAATATTTTAGGAATATTTAAATAAGTTTCTTTTAAATCAAAGAGTCATGTAATATTTTATTAGTTACTAGAAAAAATTAACTCAAGAAAGTAAAATTTTGCATTTCCCATGGGAAAGTTTTTGAGCAAACCTAGCTAAAAAAATTATCGGGAAACCTTCTTTCTTGATAATGCTGTTTAAAAAAAATGTGAAACATAAAAAACAAAGATTCTTAATCTAAGATTTATAGAAAACTAAATATTTACCCCTGCCAAACAGCTCCTTAAAAGTAATATAAATTGGAAAAGTTTGGACAATTTTTTCCTCCCAAATTAGGAGTATTTTAGAAATTTTACTTTTAGTTAAATGCAAATGCATTTGTAGATAATAGAAAAGTAATTTAACTAACAATCACTTAATTACTATTCATTTTCTTAAATAAGGTAACTGAATAAAATATATTTCTTAATAATTATTGAAGATCGAACAAAAATAGATTTTAGAATCAAATAACTTCATTAACTTTTATTTGAATTATCAAATATATGTGATTATTGATTATTCATTATCCATTTAATTCATCTCAAGGACAGATTATCGTAATTATAAATATTTGAATTAATTAATATATGTAAATCGATTCTAATTAATATAATTAAATATTCTTAATTTATTTAAATTTTATTATTTTTTGACAGAAAACAAACTTGTTCCATTTCAGATAAGAGAGTAAACTAAATACTAAAGGCAAAAAATTAAAAATAATATAAATTAAATAAAAATTAGAAAAATGGTGCAAATGGTCAAATATTTAGCAAAATGGGGCACTCAAATACGCCCATTTGGGGCGTATTTGAGTAGGTGATGACACATGGCAGCAAAAAATGGGGGTGTGGAGTTTTCGCAGTGTTTTCATAAATTACGGAAGGCCATAACTTTTGACCGGGATGTCCGATTGAGACGAAATCGGTGGCCACGCGCTTGAAATTGAGAGGAGAAGGCCTAAACAAGTTCCAAAGGGGACTTGCCCAAAAATTTTTCCCAAAAGAGGCCTCTAAGTGCCTCAAATTTGCGTTTTAATCTTTGGAGCCCTAAAAAAATTTTTGTTTTCTGATATTTTATCTATTCAATCAGTGAATTGCAAGTTATTCTTTGTTTATCTAATTACTTCTCTTATTTTCAAGCGTTTTGACATAAAATACGTCTTTATCGGATATTGCTACGAGAAATTACGACTGTTCAAAGTTATATGCATCGTCAAATCTATACTACAATTTTGGATTATTTATGCATTTGTTAAACCAAAATCGTTTAAAAATGTACAGCAACAACCTTAACGTACATTATTTCAACTTGTGCCAAGTCCATCATCATATACACAGAGAAGATGCAAAACAGAACAAGAAAGAAGATGTGTGATCATGTCTTTCTCCCATTCACCTTCTTCATCAGCTCATGCTCATGGTCGTCAGAGTAACCCTTTAATTCTCGCAAACTACTCTCAGAGTAACTCTTGTGGCCATGGCTCTTACGGAATCAAATCACGCTATGGCAAGGACTACTATGTACACCCCATCAACTTAACCAACATCAATAATTAATCATTAACCCAAAGCCCTAAACCCCTAATACTAAAACCATCAACACTAACCAATTATCCAAACACACTACGCCTTAGCCCTAAACACATAAACCTTATCCCCCTAAACCATTAACTTAATCCAACAGTTAATCATTAACCCAAAGCCCTAAACCCTAAACAATTAACCAAATCCAACAATTAATTAACCCACAACCTTTAACAAATGCATAAATAATCCAAAATTGTAGTATAGATTTGACGATGCATATAACTTTGAACAGTCGTAATTTCTCGTAGCAATATCCGATGAAGACGTATTTTATGTCAAAATGCTCGAAATTAAGAGAAGTAATTAGATAAACAAAGAATAGCTTGCAATTCACTGATTGAATAGATAAAATATCAGAAAAAAAAAATTTTTTAGGGCTCTGAAGATTAAAACGCAAATTTGAGGCACTTAGAGGCCTCTTTTGCAAAAAAAATTTGGGCAAGTCCCCTTTGGAACTTGCCCAAGCCTTCTCCTCTCAATTTCGAGCACGTGGCCACCAATTTCGTCTCAATCGAACGTCCCGGTCAAAAGTTATGGCCTTCCGTAATTTACGAAAATACCGCGAAAACCCCACACCCCCTTTTTTGCCTGCTACGTGTCATGCTCTCCTCAAATACGCCCCATTTGGGCGTGTTTAACACGCCCCAAATTGGCGTATTTGAGTACCCCATTTTGCTAAATATTTGACCATTTGCACCATTTTTCTAATTATTTATTTAATTTATATTATTTTTAATTTTTAGCCAAATACTAAATACATATAGGAATACAATCAAAGCACTTATTGCTAGCAAATAATAATAGCACTCTAGTTAGACTATCAACGACATGTAGGGGTATTTATAGGTACAGGCCACTCGCGAATTCTGATTGATCAAAACTGATTTGGATGATTTGGGTTGGGTCATTTATGTATTTTGGTCAAAATCGAACCGAATCAATCAAAATCGTTCATGTACGAGTTGAGTCACGGGTTTAGATCTATAGATCTGATCAAAATCAAACTGAACCGATCAAAATCGTTCATGTACGGGTTGAGTCACGGGTTTAGAGTTGTTTGGTTTGGTTTAAATACTGTTAATATTGGACTCCAAGTATTGGAACTGCAAATGTTTATAATATTAACAGATCATATTTTGTTCATTTGTTTCAGCAAGCTGGTTGTAACAAATTTGGTTTCACCAAAGTTTATTGCAAGAAATTAGTTTGTAGGAAATAGTTGTGATTTTGACTATTATAGTAAATCTTGTTAAAAATATTTTATTTTAATTTGTATTAGACTATTTTAGAATATTATGTTAATAGTATTAAATGAATCAATTTTGCTACTTTCAGACATTTGATAATATTGTGTTAGTGTAAATAGTCATTTTCATCTCTGAATGTGTAGAGCACTGACAAATTCGTCCTCTAAAGATGAAAATTCAATTTTAGTCTCCGAAAGTGAAAAAAGTGCAACAAATTCATTCATCCATTACTGTTAATGAAAGAGTCTACGTGACACAAAAAGACGCAAATAACACAAAAATGATTACCAACATGACTCCTGAATAGATTGAACCAAAATGTTAGTAAGTTTTTATTAGACCAAAATGTCAATAATTAAGTTTTCATTGAACAAAAATATCATATGTATCAATGATCTAAGAAGACAAACAAATAGTTGTAGCAAATTTGCAATGCATGTAAATGAATATACTAAAATTTGAATTTTTATCTCTTAGAACGAATTTGTCAGCACTTTTCACATTCAGGAACGAAAATGACTATTTACCTTAAATTGTATTTTACCCTTAAATGAAAGGAAATTCGGATCTGACAAATTTGTCCAATGGAAACTTATTGATGTTTTGGTCAAATGAAAATTTACTGACATTTTGATCCAATCTATTCTGCAGTCATGTTGACAATCATTTTTGTGAAATTTTCGTTCATCTATGTCACGTAGGCTCTTTCATTAACGATAACAGACAGAAGTTAACGGATGAATAGATTTGTTGCACTTTTTGCACTTTCGATGACTAAAATTTGAACTTTTATCTTTCAGGGACGAATTTGTCAGGTCTCTATATATTGAAGGACGAAAATGACTATTTACCCTATTGCGTTAATTATATTGAATATTTGGATGAATCATGATATAAAATAGTATTTCTAAGACAAAAAAGATCAAATTTAAATGGGTAATCCGTTGATTCGAATCGAACCAAACCTTTCATGAACGGGTTGGGTTGGATTTCAAAAAAAAAAATTCTAAAAATTGAACCGAATCGATCAAATTTAATTAAGTTGGATCATAAATTTAACCAAAATCGATCTGAACCAACTTGCATACACCCGACATGCTTGGCTCGCCTTCTAACAAAATTCACCACTCATCATTTTTTAGGTACTGTTTTGGAGCAAACCCCATGCCTCCAAGTCCTTGGTGGAGACGAGATTGAACTTTTAGAAACATTCCTTTATGATCAAGGAGTATCATGTCCACACCAAAACCATCAATATTTAATTTAAGTGCACCTGCTAAAAAAAATCTCTAGCCAACCTTCCTGCCAAAAATTATTTCGTAACATTAAGTATGTTGGTGGTGGATGTCAAAACATTAACATGTTGGAGCTGCGAGGAGTAGTATGATCATTCCATATCACATAGTTCCGGGAATTTCAAACACCCCATAAAATAACAACAAATTTGTTGATAGTATCTCCACGTAATAATAATTTTTATTATTAAACAAGTCTAAATATTTTTTCATTGGTATGAGTAAAAAAAAATACTAAAATTTTTACAATAATTTACGAATCATGTTTAATCAATATATTATACTCTCTCGATAAAAGTCTGAAATATGTACATCCTCAATATAAAGTTTTAATTTTAATTTATTTATACCTTAGAACTAATATAAGATATTAATTCAATATAATGGAATGATTAAATTTAATAATTAAAATTATGTTAAGTATTTAATTTTTAAAAATTAAAGGCATATTTATAAATTTGTGACGTTATTATTCTAAATAACCTAATGAAAATCAAATCTTTAATTAAACTAAACATGACATAACATTTTTGCTCATTGATAATTTTAATAATTAATGATAAAAAATCATAAATAATGCAAAAATAACGAATTAAAATAATTTTGGACTTTAGTTAGTTAAATAAATTAAATATTTCTTCCTCCTAAACATTTCGTCAAAAATATAAATATTTTAATAAATTTAATTAAAAAAATTGGTAAGGAATTGAGATAAAGTAGGAATAAATAAGATATTTCTACTTCATTAGAAAAGTAAGCGGCGTAACTTATTTATTTGATTTTGGCCAAAAGACCTTGTAAATAATTATGTACATGAATTGGAACATTACGTTACTTAAGTTTCAATAGGTTGGGTCATAATTTTAGATATTATACACCAATGCATAATTATTCTATATATACCATATACTAATTGGTATATAATTTCTTTAGTTATATTTAAGTATCGAAAAAAAAAATCTTTAGTTATATTGATATGTAAGGATAAGAAAAAAGTGTTTTTTTAATTGTTTTGTGGTTGTCTAGTGATTAAAAAAAAACATAATTTTTGCTAAATTCTGTCCTTGATTTTTTTGGTTTTTTTTCTTTTATGAATTCACACGTGTTAATGTAATACCTTTAAATTTCGAGTATTGGAAATAAGCCCTAAGGGAGAATCCTTTCTTATTAGGACTATGTGGTCATAATGCTTGTAATATTTTGATTATTATTATTATTATTAAATATTTTATTTTTGTTGGTTTAAATTAAAATAAATAATTTTAAAATATGTTTTGAGTTTGGAATTGCTCAAGATGAAAAAACCATTGCTAAAGAAGAAGGAACTAATGAAGAGGATTATGTCTCATAAAGACTTGCCTTTATAATATTGCTTTAGCTGCTTCTTTTTTGAACAAATAACAGCAATGCATCAAAAAATTGATATTTCATTCCTTTTTTAAAAATATTTTATTTAATTATAATTTCCGACATAAATATTTTATAAATAAAGGGAAGAGTGAGATTATCTCGCTCATGAGTATACTATGATCGGGGTAGTAGGATTGGTCCTAGACCCCAATTGATTGTGTAAGATTATATTTTATTCCTATGTTATATGTGTTTTAAATTCAATTGGATGGTTAGAAAATAGTCCAAGTACTCTTGTTGTTGTTGTGATTTGATTATATATGTGTTTGGCTGTCATTTTTTGTTCTCCTCTTTTGTGCAGATTAGGTGTTTTGATAGGTTTTGAAAAGTTGTTTGTGAACATATATTTTACTAACCTATATGCTGCATATAATTTCTAATTAGTTGGATTATTTTATCGGTGTAATTTTGCCTGTTATTGTTCTATGGATATTTTGCAATTTTTCTTTGTGACGATGTTGGGTATCCTTTACAAACACATGGGTATTAGCGTGGATTCTGGTTTGTGTTGTATGTGCATTTAAGAGTTCCTTTTATTTTCTTTTTAAGAAAAAGTGTCATAGCTTATTTGATTTGACCGAAAGACCTTGTAAATAATTATGTACATGAATTTGAACATTACGTGATTTAAGCCTCAACCGGCGGCATCACATTTTAGATATTATATACCAATGCATAATTATATTATTATTCTATATATAGTCATATACTAATTGGTATTACAATTTCTATAGTTATATTGATATGTAAGGATAAAAGGAAAAAAGGTGTGTTGTTGTGTCATTGTTTTGTTGTTGTTTTTTGGTTGTCTGGTGATAAAAGAACACACCTTTGATTAATTTCCATCCGTTGTTGATTTTGTTCTATGAATTCAAATGTGTTAATATAACATTCTACATTTTGAGTATTGAAAATAAGTCCTAAGAAAATATCCTTACTAGGACTAAGTGGTCATATTAGGAATGATAAAGTGAGTCAGTTCACCTAAAATCGACCAGACTGACTCGATCTACCAAAAAATGGGTCGGATCGGGTTGATCCAATTTTATAAAGTGGACTGGAAATACTAGTCCGCCCACTTTAAAGTGGATTAGTAAGCCAGCGGGTCAATTCACCTAAAAATTAAAAAAAAAATTAAAAAGCCACAAAAATTATTAAAAAATATAAATATGATTAATTTATGCTAAAAATTAATGATGAATCCATGTCTGGTCATACTGCAAGATCCATTGAACTTCCAAGAACAACATACATAAGTGGGGAAACAATTAAACAAAATTAAAATCTGAAACATATATGCAAAAACCAACTTAGAATCCATGAGAAATGACATGTTACTGATTCTGATACTAGATTAATAAATGAAATTAAAGTTAGCAAAACAACATCCATACATTAAATTTAAAATTTGCTAAAAATAAATTAGAAACATTACAACTTCCAAAATGCAAAATAATTAAATTGACGAAGTAGTTGAATCTAAGCATCTTTAATAGTTATTGTATTTGATCCCTTGGAAACAGTTAGATCCATATTTAAAGCACAAAAGTCATCCTCACCATCTTTAGCTATACATTATAATAAAAAAATAAAAAATAAAAATAGCTAATGAATAATGATGATTTAAAAGAAAATTAATTGACAATTTAAATTGTAAAATAATGAAATGAAAGAAACTACCATTCTCAGCAAAACCATGTAGCCAACTATGAGTACAAATTAAGACTTCGACATTTTCTTACAAGAGACGATTTCTATACTTGTTTATAACATGTGATCCAATACTAAAAGCAGATTCAGAAGCCACTATAGTAATAGGAATGCTCAACACATCACGAGCCATTATGGATAATTCTGGAAAGCAATTATGACTATCCATCTACCATTGCAACACATCCAACTCTTCATAGTACACAAAATCCAAGTTTGGCTCATCCAGCTAAACATCCAGTTGTGACTTTCCAACTTTAGAAGCAAGTTGACTACTATGCATTTTCAATTCCTATTACATATGACAAGTTGAACACAAAAAAAAAAAAAAAAAACAAAGTACACAATACAAAAAAGTAAATACTTACATAATAACATAATAATAATAATTAATGAGCATGTACTTTTTCAAACATTCTTTGATCTATTCCTTTGAGTTCCTTTGATATGCTTGAAGAACTAATCTGGGGTCTTGGGTGAAGATTGTGAATAGAGGCAGCATTATTAATGTTTCTTGGGTTTGAATACCTCTCAAAGAGCATGTATAACTTTCTCTGCACATCTTGAATATTTTCCTCACTAGTAGATTCATCAATTGTTGAGTAACAATAAGTCAATGAAGTAAACTTAATACGTGGATCAAGAATTAATCCAAATGCAAGAATGGTGCTATACTCATCCCAGTATTTGTTAAACTTCATCATCATCATTTCCCCCATACTCCTTATAACCTTATATTCACTTAGTAAGCTCTCAATAAGTACACGTTGAATTTTCCAAACTTGCAAGAAATATAGGTTGGAAGTGCCCAAAATCAATTTTGTGTAGTATCAAAGAATGGTAACAAGAACTCACAATTTTTTTCTCCTCTTTCCCACTCATCTACTGAAGGAAACCACTTGTAATTAGGATCTTTTGATTTAAAATTTCCAAATGTCCGGTGCTATTTGAGAGCATTACAAAGCATCATATAAGTGGAATTCCATCTAGTGGAAACATTTAAACACAATTGTTTCCCACTACCATCAGACTCAAGACCAAGCTATTGAATACATTCTTTAAACTTTCTCATCCTACCCTCCGATCCCTTCACATATTTCACACTCTCTCTAATTTTATGTAAGGCATCACTAGCCACTTTTAATCATTCTTAAACAATAAGATTGAAAATATGTGCAGAAAAATGAATATGAAAAAACTCTCCATCACATAATAACCAACCACTTGTTCCAAGATCATTTTATTTTGCATGTTATCATTGGCAGATGCATTATCTAAAGTGAGAAAAAAAATCTTTTGCTCTATTTTCCAATCCTTCAAAAATTGAAAAACCCTTGAGGCCAAGTCAAATCCAGTGTGAGGAGGAGGCATATGACAAATATTAAGATTTTACTATTTAACTTCCAATTAGCATCAACAAAATGAGCAGTTAAACATATATAACTCTCAGAGGTATAAGAGGTCCATAAATCAGAAGTTAAACATACTCTATTTGGAATGCTAGCCATCATCTTTTTTAGCTTCTCCTTATCTCTCTTGTAACTAGTTAGGACATCAAATTTTACCCTATTCCTAAATGACAAATCATGCTCAATGATTGCAGCAGCACACATCTCACTTGACACCATTTGATCTAACTTTAGAATCTTCAGTTTTCCTTGTAAGTCTACCATTATTTGACCAACATCTTCAAATTTAATTCCCTTACACTTTGATATATGACGATTTAAGTGAGATGTCTCATATGCATTACCCCCAATTTTATACTTTGTTTTATAGGCATTGCACTGTTATTTCTACCCATCATCACCCACTCCTATCTTAGTGAAAAACTTCCAATAATCAAAACTTGTTGCTTTCCTTTTCTTCTTGGTTGGTTCATCAGCTTGAGATAATTCAATAGGTACTTCAGAATTTTCAACATGTTCATGCTCATACACAGTCTCAGACTTATATTAAAACTTGAGACAACTATTTAATCACTCAAAGAAAAGCACTGCAGAAAATCAATTTAAAACAACAAAAAGAATAAAATTTAAATACCAGCACACAATCCCAACTAACATTGTTTGCAAGTCTCAAACTTGGGTAAGCCCTTTTGTCAGCCATTGAGCAAGTGATTTCTTTTTTAGCCAGTTCTATATAAAAACTAACATTGATTAAAAAAGGATAACACTAGCTGCATTAAGAAATAGACTAATAAAGAAGCTAATTGTTATAGAGAAATGAGGTTGTTGTAGAGGAGGTGTCGGTAAGTGGAATTTTTGCAATATGATTAATTAGGACTACATATATATAATAACATGTCTAATCTACCTCTATCTCTATTGTAATAAACTCTTATATATATATATATATATGCAAAGATAAGAAGATGAATTGGCGCAACTTTAGGTGGAGAAAATCAGCGCTCTTGCAAAGGCACTGAACGCCAATGATACACCTACTACCTGCCGATAATAGAATATAATACTATCATTTTTGTTTAGTAAGAGTTCTATTAAGAATATTTAAATCATTCCCTAGCTAAACCCATTTAATTTCTATTTTTTAAAAAAACAATGAAAGTTGTGATTTTGCCTTTTATTTATTTAAAGAATTAATATAGTGCTTCTGCAAAGGTGCAAAGAATTAATATAGTATTTGGGATTCGCCCTCCTTCAATGAACACACACTACTCCTGATTAAAGATAGTGCAGGATAGTTTCTTCTTTTGAAAAGTTTCCACCGAATAAAAAAACAAAAGTGTAACATAGCATGCTTGTAATATAACAAGGAAATGTTTTGGGGTAGCAGGAAGTGTAATGAAAATGTTGCGAAACGCGCGAGAGAGAAGAGAAGCTAGGAAAGGAAACTGACCGCAGCGGGATCGTTATACACCGACGAAAAAATGGAACAGAAGCTTGGAATGGAAGCTCGGAACTTCGGAAGCAGGAAAGCTCAACGATCACTCTCTCTCAGACTCTCACTTCTCACTTTCTCAGCCTCTCTCACTCTCAGCCACTCAATATTCAATAATATCTTTAATATTTTGAATATTTTAATATTATCATTATATCAGTAGACAAGTAAGAGTGTGAGACAAGCTCGGTACAATTTTTTTTTGGATTAGTGGGTTGTTGGCCCGACCCGTTTAGTCAGTGTGAGTTCATTATGTTAATCTAGCCCACTTTTTTGGGTGGGCTAAATAAGCTGGCCTATTTTGCTACCCCTAGGTTATATTGCTTGTAATATATATATATATATATATATATATATATTATAAATATTCTATTTTTGTTGGTTTAAATTAAAAATAAATAAATTGAAAGTATGTTTTGGATTTGGAAGTGAGAAAATTAGTTTTTAGAAAATAAAAGAATTTTATGAATTGATTGTCTCTAAAGTTATGTGTTGGACTTTAGGCTCCATTAGCCAAACTTGACTCAAAAACAGTTATGTGATTCTGTAAGAGCATTTTTAATGTCAGATTTTGAGCAAGGATCTTAAACTCAAGATCTAGTCTTCACTAGATTTCCTAATAAAGAAATTGGACAGATCTTTAACATGAAAAATGAGTTCTTATACAAGAAGCTTGTAGATTTACACATTGTTAAAAAAATATTTTTTTTACTCTCTTCCTAACAACAAAATGTGAGATGACTTAGACCAATAGAAGGAGATGAAGAAGAATAACACAAAACAAACAGACAAAAAAAAACAACAACTAAAATAGACATATCGACTGAAGGGGAAGGGGGTGGGCTTCGGCAAAGGAAGAAGAGGAAAGAATAAATAAGAAGAAGAAGAAGAAGAAGAAGAAGAAGAAGCAATGTGTGGAGAGGAAAGAGGGAGGAGAAAAAAGGAAAAAAGGAAACGTGTGAAAGGAGAGGGAAAAGAGGAAAAAGAAGAGGCAGCGTGTGATGAGGAGAGGGAGAGGAAGAGGCAGCATGTAATAAATATTTAAAAGTGGAGTCCATGTGAAATCCACTAAAAGTTATCTAAGATTGCAAAATGAGATCTATCACTAAAGAAAAAATGCGAGAGATCTTGAGAGATCTTCAATCCTACGTGATGATGTGGGTCCACCAAAAAGTGGTCTAAGTCCCAATTTGGGATCTATCACTAAAATGTTCTAAGAGCATCTTTAGTGACAGATCTTGAGCAAAGATCTTGAGTTCAAGATCTGGTCTTCACTAGATCTCTTAATAAAGGAATTGGATAGATCTCCAACATAAAGAATGAGTTCTTATACAAGAACCTTGAAGATATGCACATTGTTAAAAAAAATTACTCTCTTTCCCTAACAACAAAATGCGAGATAAATAGAAGGAGAACAAACAAAAAAAAAAACAAACAAAAGGAGATGAAAAAGAAGAAAGTAAAATAAACAGACAAAAAAATAACAAACAAAAAAATAGACATACCGGCGGAGGGGGGTTGTGGTGGAGTTCCAGAAGGGGGAAAGGGGTGGGCCGCGACAGAGGAAGAAGAAGAAAGAAAGAAGAAATAGTTTATGAGATAAGGACAGAGGGATGAGAAAATAAAACAAAAGTCAACGAATCAAGAAAAAAGTAGTGTATGTATGAGATGAGGAGAGAGGGGCGAGGAAAAAAAGGCAACAATGAAAAACGAAATTTAATTTTTCTTTGGAATTAATGTGTTACATTTTTTTATTATCAAATTTATGTATTTTTCATTTGTTTAACATCTAGTCATAAATAAAAATTAAATTTATACTCATTTTTCTATTTCTTAATATTTATAAATTTTTCCTTCGATGTTTTTATTAAATTTAATTACTTAACTATATTTAATTTATTAAATATTAAATATTTAAAAGTGGAGTCTATATGAGACCTACTAAAAAATAAGATTTATCATTAAAGAAAAAATATAAAAATATTGAGAAATATTCAATCCTACATGACTCCAGTTTCACCAAAAAGTGATATAAAATCCTAATTTAGAATTTATCATTAATATTCTCTCTTTATCTTTTCCTTTTGTTTTCTTTAAGAATCATGACGTTAAAATGATAAACACAAGAGTGAGAAATTAAAAAAAAAAAAAAAAAAACTATTGTTGCTTGCATCCTTGTCGTGAAAACACATATTTTGAGGAAGAGGAAGTGAGATTATCTCACTTATAAGTATATTATGGTCGGGTCATGGGATTGGCCCTAGACCCAGTTGGTTACATAAGAAACGTATTTATTACCTAATTTATTCAAAAGTGATATATGTGTGTTGATGGTGAAAATTCATTCTGATCATTGAAATGAATTAAATTTTGAAAAGATAAATTCTTATAATGACTTAACTAATAAATGAAATTATTTTGCACTTAGGATATGTTTGGATTGGTGATAAAGGACAAAATAAAAGAGAGATGAAGAGAAATAAAAAATTGTTCCATTGTTTGATTTGTAAAAATTAAAATGAAACATAAGAAAAGATGATGGATCATGATCCATTTCACTTCATTGTTTCACACCAATTTTCTTTCCTCCAAATTTGGGGTGCTCTTAGTGGAACAAAACTTTTTAATTGTAAAATAATGACTATTTTATCTTTATAAATTTTATTCTAATCATTAGTCTCTTAAAGGTAATACATTTAAAATAAATATGATATATAAAAATTAAAGTTAAAACACATTCAGTTCCATTTTTTTCAAACAATAAAATAATTTTTTTATTCCGTTTATAAAACAACCAAATTTAATGACATTTTTATTATATTTCATTCCAATCCACATTTCATTATATTCTAGTACATTAATTCGTTACCACCAATTCAAATATAGCCTTAGACTCTACAAATTCTACAATGAAATGTATTTTTTTGTTAAAACAAGAAACAAGTATAGTTTTTAGCTTGAGAAAATTGCATAATTCGAACACTTATAAAAATTGTAGTCATTATTTCGATTGTCAAAAGATGATCATGTGACACCAACAATGTGTTATTGTTATCTGTTTAACATTTTAAAACATAATTATAAAATTTTGTAAAGTTAAAAAAACTAATAAACATAACCAAAATAAAATAAAGAAGTAATAAATTAAAGATTTTTTTTAAATGGGAAAAAAAATATCATGTTATGATTATAGTGAAGAATTTTAATTTTATATGCAATTTTTTTAAGTCGATATATATGAAACTGTATTATGCGATTTCGCTAATATCACATCACACACACGCGGATGATTGTGATAATATTACCTGATATATCTCAAAAGTCATTTTTCTTTTTTCTCAATACATCTAAAACCATTTCATTGAATAGAACTTATAAAGGTAAATCAATTACCGTAGACATTGATAAAAGAATTAATTATCATAGAATATAGATGTCATATTCATAATTAACAAAAATAATTGCAAAATAATATATTTGAAGTGACGCGACGACGCGTACATGTTAATATGTTATTATTAGAAAAAAGTGTCCTACTTGAGTGAATAACAACATATTGTACCCAGAGGCGGACTCATGTGTGGGCAATTGTCTGCACGTGTGGACATTAACCTTTGGACCTTTTTTTTTTTTTTCTTTCTTTCTGTTTTAAAATGTTAAAAATAAAAAAAGCTGCTTACCTTTCCTTGCCACCCACCGTCGAGCGCTGCGTCCACGAGTCTGCCGCCACCGTCGAGTCCTCTCTCCAATCTCGTGCAAGCCTCTCGACCAGTCTCGCGCAACCCACCGCCGCGAGCAGCCTTGCCGTCGAGTCCTCTAGCCATTCGCGCAACCGTTCCTGCGCTGTCGTCCAAGCTCGTCCACGGTTGAAGGCTTGAAGCACCATTGAAGCACCTTCAAGCTTCTTCCTGGATCTGCAGACTACAGCTCTGCACCATTGAAGCACGGAAGCACCATTGAAGCACCATTCAAGCTTTTTTACGGTTCTCACAAGACCAGGTAGCCAGCTGTGCATTTTGATTCCTTTAAATTTGTGTTTTGGTAGCCAGCTAATAAGGATTTATCTGATAAGGGTTTTTTTTTTTTTTTTAGTTTGCGTTTTGGTCGTCAACTGTTTGATAAAATGCTTGATTGACACGTCCATTGAATTATTGTTCCAGTGAGAATTCTGACTTTATTGTTAACGGGGGTTTTGCATGAATATTGCTTATTGGGTGTGCAATGGCTGTAAGTAGTCAATAAATTTCATGGAGACTAGCCGATTTTGATATCATGGTCTTTATTCCGGTGCACGAACTCTTTGAAAAATAAAGGATCTTGGTCTATCTTCTATCTGCATTGTTATGCTAGCTGAGCCATTTACTGATTTTGTTATGCTGAATTAGAAAGGAAATCGTGTTATATTAGATACACTGCTAATTCAATGGTGTCATTTGAAGTTAATTGGTGAGTGAATTGGTTAGAATAAATTTTCAACCTCTGAAATTTCTAGCTATTGTGAATGAATACTTGATACTATCGAACTCTGCATCAATATAATGTGTATTCAGAGTCTTCTTTTATTGGGAATTTCTTGCCTTTTATTAAAACTTGCCATTTGCATGCCACGGTGTTATATTTAAAAATCTCTACTACGACATCATAATTGTTCAAACAACCAGGAACCTATATAGTTGTTGTCATCAACTAGGCATTTGGACGGTTGAAAGATCCCTGATTGCTGAAATTTAGATTGACTTTGGTATGTTTCCTCAAACTTGTTCATCTCGTGCTATGTTTCCCACGCCTAAGTTATTGAGAGTGATGACCTCATGATTAGAATGCTCCTCCTCTACTGTTTGCTTGAATGGCAATGTATGCTCTTTAGTAATTGAATTGGATGACACGTAGTCATTGCTTTTACCCCACACCACAAGATACAGCCCTAAAATAATTGCTTGGATGACGTTAATTTTAATTTTTTTTACAAAAAAAATTTTCGGGGCGCTGCCCCCGAAACCTCGCCACTAAAAATGTGGACATAAACTTAAATTCCTGGGTCCACCACTGATCGTACCATAGAGAAAAAATGTTAATAAATTGAGTATCTTCGGTGTGACTATCCAGCTATAACAATTATTGTATTGTAAAATTTTATTATATTAAAAAAGCCGTCGACACCTCTAAGAATTTTATTGTGAATTACCCACTTGCATGCTGCCAAGAATCATATTTGAGTAAGTTGCAATTAAAAATCGAGCCCTCACAGACTATATAAGTTTTTTTCATTTCACATACGATGAGTATTTAAATATTTATATTGAAGTTCATTCCATGTATTCTAGATAAATAATTTTATAAAATAAGGTTATTTTTATATTTATATATTAGTATATAAGTTATATTTTATTTCCTCTAAAAAATTATATTTTATATTTATGATAAATAATTTATATTATTATATAAGGTTATTTTTATAATGGTTGGAAATTTATTTTAAAAATATTAAAATTAATTTAAAAATAAAAAATAGATTGAAAGAAATAAGAGATAAAAAAAAATTAAAAACACTTGCGTAACAAAAAAAAACTCCTAAAAACACTCTCATTGAAGAATAACTCCTAAAATGCTCTCATGCAAATAACCATTATAATGTATAAGGCTATACATTTAATAAATACATATTATATTTTAAATCTAAAAAATATATTACATTTAACAAATATAGTATTTAATAATATTGTTTTTATTAATTATATAATTCATTTAATAAATATAAAATTTAATTCGATTTTGTGCAATGAATTTTCTTTTTTATATAATTATATTCGGAACTACATAGTAGATAGATACATGCATAGGTAAATAGATAAGGAAGAGTGAGAGAGAGGCGCCATCAACTATTAAAAATAACATGTTTTTTTCTTTTAATTTCTTAAAGCTTTTTTTGTAATGATTGATAATTAAATTCTTCATTTTTAATTTTTTTTTAGTTCTACAATATACTCACTTTATGCTTTTAGTCTCTATTATTATTTTTATACAGTTCCTCTTTATAAAAACTTTATTTTACTTTTTTTTTCCTGTGTTTTTATTTTACTGTTTTAGTTCCTATTACTATGCACTTATAACGTGTAAACTATCTTTTGAAGAACAAATATGATGTTTCTTAAATAACATGGTATAAAATGAATATCTTCTAATATAATAAAGTTTGATATCAAAAGTTTATAATTTTATAATGACAAAAAAAATAGCATTAATGGCTAAAACTGTGAAACAAACTCTATAGGAACCAAAACCTCAAATAATTTTAAAAGGACTGAAAATATTAAATAATACTATATTACAAGAATTAAAAATATATTTAAATATGCTTTTGATTAATATTTTTCCGTCATAGACACGGTTTTAGTCTTTTAGACAAGGATATGAACAAATTTTCGCTATCTTCTCAAGAGAGGAACGATATTAATGATGCTTTTGAAATGTGAATGAAAAGTGAGGGAGTTGAGAAAAAAAAAAAAAATGTAATTCAAATTTCAAAGTGAAGGGGAAATGAAACATAAAGAACTTTTTGTTTATAGATTTTTTTTTTCTAATTAAACAAAAGAAAGTGCTTTATTGTTTAGATTTTATTTTTCTAGCTTTGTTCATATAAAAACATACCATAAAGAAAAAGGAGGAGCATATTGAATGGGTGCTTGGTAATGCACGAACGAGCATATTCATTTAGCGAAAATGGCAAGCACTTGCACCGAACCAAAAGCAGCGGCGAATAGGGTCTCAACTTCGCAATCAAGAACATGCACGTTTTTTTAGCTTTGCTTTCATCGCTATAGATTTTGACTAACACAAATTCTCTCAAGTCCTAATCCTAAACAACAACTCCTTTGGCAGTATACAAATTCCACCAAACCACGGTTACCAAAAGACAAATTCCTCCTCTCTCTCTTCATATCATTCTCATTAGTTTTAAAAATATTCTTTAAATTAAAAATCTTCTAAGTTAAGAGAAAACCTTCTTCTTTTGTCAGTATAAATATTATTTTAATATCAACCAATTAAAAATATCTTTAAATATAAATTTTAATTTAATTATTAAAAAACTTAACATTTTTTAACTATGTAAAAATTCATAAATAGGTTACATTTACACAATCAAATGCGTGAATCTATTAGCACACAACTATTTTAATTTATTCAATTAGGATCGGAAATTCTACTAAAAAGATTAGTCAATTTTTTGACATAAATTAATCATTAATAAAGTTGGTAAGTATTTCACACAAATATCATGATAACTAAAAAATAATCTTAAAAAAATTAAAGTAAACTTTATCATAAATTAAAATTAGTTTTACATAAATTAGTTTGTAGATTTTTTCATATTAATTTATCCATAAACTTATTTTTAACTTACATATAAGCTAATTTTTTTCTTCCAGTAAAAAATAAGCTAATTTTGACACAAGGGAAATTTTTTGTTTCTAGAAATCTTAAGTCGAGAATGTTAATTTGTAATGTTTGATTTGATTAAAAAAAAACATATGTTTTTGGATACGTTTTTTGGGTCAAATTTTCCACAAATATTTTCATTGGGAGGTAGGAATCTAAGTTTCCCAAATTAAAAAATAATTTTAATTAGGATCAAAGTATCACATTACTTTTATTAATTTATTACATGAGGTAAACAATTACTTTTATTAATTTATTACATGAGGTAAACAATTAAAGATGATGATAAATATATTATTTTATTTTTATATTTATAGAAAACTTATAAATATTAATGATTAATCAAACAAATTTAATCATTTATTTATTTTTACTGCAAATTTAGTCATTCCTAAAAATTATAATCATTAAAAGTCATGATTCCCAATAGGAAAGTACACAATTGGGTCAAATCGGATTTGAGGAAACTTATTACTCAATCCTATTAAAAAAATCTTGTATTGTGTTAGATTGAGTTCTAGTGATTTATTTTACTTTCAACCTATCCAATTCAATCATGATTGAGTAGGATTGGATTGAGTCAAATTGAGTGATAAATTTAAAAAGTAAAAATTTCATATAAGATTTTTAAAATAATTTTCTTTAAAATGTATAATATAATTACATAGAATATGTAAATTTGATGCATAATTTTTTTCTTTTGATTTTCATTTTTTTTATTACATTCTTATTAGTAATATTAATATTTTATTATTATTATGTGACTGATTCCGATTGAATTACAAGTTGATAATTTGGAATTCATCATTCAATCAGCATATCATCAAATTTATATTAAATTTGAATTGAATCTGACCCAAATATTTTAAAAATCTAACTTAATATAATTAGGTCGGATATGAGTGGATCACAACTCCATCTAAACCAATTTTCATAAAAAAAATATTCTTTTACCAAACACTGTTATGAACAAAAATATTTTATTTTTCTTTTCAATAAACACGTACATAGGATTGGTAAAACGGGTCTGGCCCAACGGACCAACCCGTTTAGTCCACAAAAAATGTGGGCTGGGTTGACAATGTTAACCTGCTGATCAAAAATGGGGCAGGCCAAAAGTGGGTCGGGGCAGGTCAGCCTGCGCAGACTAATATTATTTAAAATATTAAAATTAAATAGATATATTTAATATATTTTGAAATATGTATATTTTTTTAATTCATGCTCTTTTGCACTCTCAGCGTATTCTAATTAACTTTTAATTTTTAATATCAAAATGCTTATGATAATGATACTTTCAAATAATCTTTTATTACTAGCATATTACACTTTGAACAGTTTACATCCATAAATTTCATTTACAAGTGGTACAATTTTGTAAATTGTCACATAACATCATTCATTTAGCATTAGTTTTAAATTGTTTATTTCTATTCAACTTTGTATTTTTTTAATTATCACATTTGTATTTTTTATAAAAAAATTAACTTATTTATTTATTTTTTATTTTTTAGGCGAGCTGATCCGCTGACCCGCCTTAAAGCGGGGCGGACTAACATTTCCCATCCACTTCACAAAAGTGGACCAACCCGTCTTGATCTACATTTTTGGTGAATTGGACCAGTCCATCCCATTTTTGGTAGACTGACTCACTTACACTGTTGTGATAAAAATAAATTGTATAAACCCTAATTCTTGAAGATATTTAAATTCATTTAATTTAATGAGCTAAATAAACGATACTTTTTTATTCACATGAACCACCGTACCTGAACTAAAAACTGGATTACATTCACAATGTGAATGTGTCAGTATTATTTGAATTAAATAATTTTTTAATTTTTTTAATATTTGTCCCCTGATTCATTAATTCATTAATATTATTTTTAAACACTATTAGAACGACGTCGCGCGGTGACCCCCAGCCGCGAACACAAAAAGCCGAATCTCGTGGAAAATACAAAGACCCGCCACCACTGCTACACAACAGAGCTCGAAATTCGCTTTGTTCTCTCTCTCCCTCAGCTCCAAGTTTCCAACCCAAACCCTCTCTCTCTTTTTCTCTTTTTCTTACACAGAAACCAAAAACCGAACAAGACTAAAAAACAAACAAACCCTAACCCCTCTCTCATGGCTTCCTCACTCTTCCAACCTTCTCCGTCTTCCGGCATGACTCTCTCTTCTCCTTCTCCTCCTCCTCCTCCTTCTTCTTCTTCCTCTTCTGTCTTCACCGGCACTCTCAGAACCTTAGGTTTCGTTGACCATTCCCGCGCGAGAATCTCCGCGCCTAACACCGTGGTATTCAACTAATCACTAATCAATTTTTTTTGTATTTTTTTTTAATTATTATTTACACTCGATTGTGTTGTTGTTTTGTTTCAATGGCAGAAATGTGACATGTCGGAATCGTCGAATTTCGTCAACGGGAAACCGATCATTCCGGTTCTCAACGAACGGACTCTGCCGAAGTTCATGGAATCCGCGAGGGAGGCGAAGACCGTCAGCAGAAACAGTAACCGGTTGAAATTGTTCTCTGGCACGGCCAATCCCACACTCTCTCAGGTTATTATTATTATTTGTCTATTGTTTTACATTGATATTTTGAGTGAATGGGTCAAAATAAGTGTTCGAATTTGTGTTAATTTTTGAAATTATGGAAATTAACGTGTGTTTCGTTGGGACTAACATTTGACCGATGAAACGCACGCTTATGGACGTTTTCATCGTTCCAATGACTTTGACTGGCGCACTAACTTTCACAGACTTTCTGAGAATATTTTGGTCTTTCGGTGGATTTTTTTAATAACATGCGTTTTTTTTCCTGAATAAGTATTCGCAGTTTCATTTCTGATTTCTAGCACAGTGGTATGCAACAATTTGGTGTTATAAACATGATAAGTGCTGCAAACCCTTGTTTTTTTTTTTTTTTTTTTTTACCAAGGGGGTCTAGCTTAGCTGATTGAACAGAGTGTGTGACTTGTTGGAAACCCCTAGTACTTGTATTCGATTCTTACATATAAAAAGAATTTATTTTTTGAACTCAGAATCTAGTAGTTACATGTTGTTTTGGTTGTTTGCTATAAAATTAAGTTAGTATATATGCTGTCTTTTTATTGGGCTGTTTTTTTTGTTGAGTTTTGTTGGTTTTCTAACGGTATTGGTTCGAGTAGGAAATTGCTCGGTACATGGGCCTGGAACTCGGAAAGATTTCCATCAAGCGATTTGCTGATGGTGAAATATATGTCCAGTTACAAGAGAGTGTTAGAGGCTGCAATGTTTACCTTATACAGCCAACCTGCCCTCCCGCAAATGAGAATCTCATGGAGCTTAAAATAATGATTGATGCTTGTCGGAGAGCATCCGCCAAAAATATCACTGCTGTGATTCCATACTTCGGATATGCCAGAGCTGATAGAAAGGCAAGTATCTTGGATGTAACTGTTTTTCTTTTGTAATTAGTAGTTTTATTTGGAGTCTACATATGATCCACAATGGCAGACAAGATTCTCCTACTCATTGGTTTAATACTTTACTTTACTTTTGTTCTCTTTCTGGAAATTTTCTGACCTATTTGTGATGTATATGTTCAATTTCCTCATTGTTTTGTGTGCTAGTGTTGTCTAATGGAGAAATAATTTTTGTTACCTTTATTATTTAATTGAAATTTTTTTACCTTCGGTTGTTTTTGCATTTTTGCTTAATTATGTTAACAATTGGGTTTTACATGCAACTAATGGAGTTTCCCCCCCTTTACAGACTCAAGGGCGTGAATCAATTGCTGCTAAACTTGTTGCGAACCTTATTACAAAAGCTGGGGCAGACCGTGTTCTTGCTTGTGACCTTCATTCAGGGCAGTCCATGGGTTACTTTGATATTCCTGTGGATCATGTACACTGTCAAGTAAGTAAGCTCTGAATGTTTGTAGTTTATTTCTTGAAAACATTTTCTAATACTATTGTTTATGATGTCATCTAGCCTGTGATCCTTGATTATCTTGCCAGTAAGACAATAAGTTCAAGTGACTTGGTGGTTGTTTCCCCTGATGTTGGTGGAGTAGCAAGAGCACGTGCTTTTGCAAAGAAATTATCTGATGCACCTTTAGCTATTGTAGACAAAAGGCGCCATGGACACAATGTTGCTGAGGTAATAACTGCAACAAAATCTATGTATTATCCTTGACATGCTGCATTTTTTTTTTCTTCCCATTTATATAATAGAGTATACTTTTAAACTGATTTTATTGGGTTTTCCTTGGCATTCATTATCAATAATTACTCTTTCTAGAAATAAATTGTCCTGTTCGCAACACTTTACTTAATCAACTAATGTGACCATTGATAATGTCTATTTAATATGTAGTATATTAAATTATTTCTTTGGCATTGCCATATATATATATTCATTTAAATTTAATCTAAAAAGATGGAAGTTCATAACTTCATAAGTGTGTAAGACACCTCCCTATGCACTGTAGTATAGAAGTTACAGTGATATTTCTATCTTCTAAGTGTGAATAGGTTTGTTAGGTATGCATAGTATTTATTGTTCATTTTAGATTGTGATAAAATTGGTATTAGTAGAGTCAATTGGGAATTTGGGATCCATGCCACTTGATACAAAGGCACACTATCTTAAGTGTCTTGTTGTCGGGGGGATCATTGATTTTGACAAGGATGTGAATAATTTGAGTTATAGAGGGAATGAAGGATTATAATACTCCAATATTAGGCCTAGAATTCTGGCTTGTGTGTTGGATATTTGGGTGCCATATTACTATGTTATTTGGTGGCCAATCTTAATTACACTGGTTTTTGCCAGTATTGTTAGTGCTCATGGTTTAGCTAGTTGTAGTATAGTAATTATCCTCATGGCTAATTCAACTTATGTGTTATATTTGACACGCAGGTGATGAACTTGATTGGTGATGTAAAAGGAAAAGTTGCTGTAATGGTAGATGATATGATCGATACTGCTGGTATGCCATCATCTTTGTCCAATTTGAAATTTGAAGAGATATTTTTTTCTCCTGTGTTGTTTAGTTGCTGGGTTAAAGAAATATACCTAAGAAAATAAATTTTAGCTTGTTTTATTAATTAAAGTTTTACGTGTGACTATATTTTAAGATTGAATTCATAATATCTGTTTTTTCAATGAAATTTTTTATCCAACAGATCACAAATGTTCTTTAGCATATTTTGGTATTCCTAATTTTTAAAGTATTTGTATCAGAATTTTTATAATTGTATACTCTAGTATTACTTGGAAACGACACTAGAGACTAGAAATTAAATAAATAATAAACACTATTGTAATAGTGGGGGAAATTCAGTCTTATTCTAATATGCATTTTCTGATTCTAATGATTTTGGATGTCAGGGACCATTGCTAAGGGTGCGGCACTATTACATGAAGAGGGGGCTAGGGAAGTGTATGCATGCTGCACTCATGCTGTTTTCAGGTATTGCCTTCTATTATGCCATGCATTTTTATTCAATAATTGGTATTGTTAGTATGCCTCTTGGGCATTGTTTTCTTCTCTTTGCATGTGGATAGCTTGAACAGCAGTATGCTATACTGCATTCTTATATTAAATGTGTTGTTCATGACATTCTTATTATGTGTTATATATGAACCAGTATTAATATTATGATGATTTTGTTTTATTTGGATAATCACATTCACAGCCCTCCAGCAATTGAGAGGTTGTCCAGTGGCTTGTTTCATGAGGTGATTATCACAAACACCATTCCAGTTGCAGAGAAGAATTATTTCCCCCAATTAACTATTCTTACTGTAGCAAACATGTTGGGTGAAACTATTTGGCGTATTCATGATGATAGTTCTGTTAGTAGTATTTTTCAGTAAACAATCCCAATTATCTTTTGCAGTTAATTTAATCAATAAATGCTTTTTTTTTTTATTTTAGACCCCCAAGTTTTTTTTTTTTTTTTTTTATCTTGTCTAATTTTTACTTTTTAGTTCTAGCCACTTATTTTCTACCTTCAATTACAGGTGTCATGGTTGTCAATGATAATCTTGTATGATATAAAGTGGATTTGGCAACCCACCTTGTTCTCCTTTGGCGATTTGTCGACTCCTTTTGGAGTATTAAATTATTAATATATGCAAGGTTGTTAAAATCGAGAATTTACCTAGGATCGGGAGTGGGGATAAAAGATCGTAAATCGAGGATCATAAAATCGGATCGAGATCTTACATGAAACTGCAGAAAGAAAAAAGTGGGTACGGAAAAATTGTAAATAGCAACTACCTAAAGTGAAACGAATTTCAAAAATATAATATGAAACTGAAGAGAGAAAAAAAGTGGGTACAAAAAGAAAATTAGGCCCAAATAAATAAAATCTAGCATATCTTATTCTTTTCTCTTTCTCTTAGAATCTGCTGCGCCTTTTCACCTCACAATATTCTTTTCTCCTTCTCTTAGACTGTAAATATTCTTCCTCTTCATGGCTATCACCAAGTACTTCTCCGATAGCTCCTCCCGGCAGCTAATCTTCTTCTCCGCCAGTAGGGGGAGGTCGCGGCGTCGTGCAGCAGAGGGAAGATCGGGGCAGTAGCTGAGGTCGCCGGGCAGAAGCGCAACTCACGGCACAGCAGGTAGCGTTTTTGAGTTTAGTGTTTACTCCTCTCGCTCTGCTTCTGCTTCCTTTTTCCTTTCGCAAAAAATCTCAAAACTTAGTGTTTTTAATTTCCAGCGCTCAAGTCGGATCGTTGGGGATCGAAGATCCCACGATCCCACGATCAACCTCGCGATCCCACTGCGATTTCACTCGTCAACGATCTTAGCTCCGATCTGGATTGCCCTATACCGCGAGGATCGTAAAATCGTACTATTTTATGATCTGACTTGCGATTTTAACAGCACTGAATATACGTGAGTGTGAGCTTATGCATCATGAATCATGAATCATGCCATTTTTTCATGAGATTTTTTTTATTTATATATTCTGACCCATTTTCATATATTAATCTTTTAATAACTTTTTCAGTTTGAGTATAAAAAACTCTGAAACATATGTAAAATTTAAGAACGACGAAAAACAAAACTTTATTTTTACCGTTCATTAGAAATAGAAAGATTGTTTTACGTTGTTTGTAAATTGATGAACGTGGAAAAGATCAATTGACTCAAAAGTGAGGAAATAAATATTTGAGAATACCCAAGACATACTAGAATAATTTGAAAATAAAATTTGTCAAATGATAAATTAGGAATATAATTTATCAAAAAAGTGAAAAGTTTGGAGCAAATTTTACTAATTAAAAAAATTGTGATAAAATTATAATTATATCAAAAGGATAAAAAGTAAAAAGTAAAAAATATAATTAAGACTAAAAGAAAATAAATAAATATGAAAATAAATAAATATATAATTTAAAAAAAATACTCAGTATCAAATGAAATATAATTACATTAAAATTGAATAAAACAAGTAATTGTATTTTTAGTTGAGCAAATATTATCTTAAAAAACATTAAGTTTATCAAAATTTATCATGATTTATACTTTCTCCAATTAATAATAGTGATGTAATAATTATACAAAATCTATAAATTTAAATAAAAAATAATAAATGAAATTTTATAATTATTTAAATTAAAATTTATTAAGCACATGATAAAAAAAATTGTTATCAGTTTAGAATTTATTACGAACAATTCATCGTAAATAGATTTTTAAGTATTATGTATATTTTTTTAAGAATTAAAAATACTGATTGTTAATTTTTCTTATAAGATTATCATTATAAAATAAAATATATCAAATATTATAATTTATTAAAGTAACTTATGAAATATTTTCTTATAAACTATATATTTTATATATATTGACACTTAAATTAGAGAAAAAAGAAAAATATAAAATAATTACTTAACTCTAAAATCATAAATGAGTATAAT
>PYAF01000348.1:2333490-2345463 GCA_007407185.1 Glycine tomentella
TTTGTATAATGTTTTATTTAATATTTTCTATATATTTATATATTATTTTATTTAGTATATTTTTATATTATTTTTATTTTTATTATTTTATTTAATATTTAATAATGTAAACATAAGACTTAAATTTATGATTTTGAAATTGTATTTTTCATCAATTTTTTTATTTAATACTTTAAAGAAATAAGAATGACGTTGAAGTCATAAATTAGGTTACCACTTCAATTAAATATTTTTGTAAAAAAATTAAAACATTTGAAGTCCTAAATTAGTTTACAACTTCAACATAAAATTTAAAAAAAATAAAAAAATTCCAAAAGTCATTGATTTTTTTATGACTTCAATAAGACAAAAAAACAAAATCATCTCATTTTTTACCACTTGTATGGGTGTTTGTTGGTCGATTCGTATTGGTTTTGATCAAATTTAGGACCCAACCCAATCAAATTTGATTGGTTCGATTCGATTCGATTTTCAGAAGAAAAAAATTGAAACTCAACCCAACCCAATCCGTTCATGAACGGTTCGGTTCATTTCGGATCACCGGGTTACCCATTTAATTTTTTTTAGAACTACTATTTTATATCACGATTCTTTCAAATATAAGATACAATTAACACAATATTATCAAATGTATAAAAATAGTAAAATTGATTTATTTAACATCAACATAATATTCTAAAATAGACTTATAATATAAATTAAAACAAAAGATTTTTGAACAAAATTTACTATAATAGTCTAAATCACAACTGTTTCTTACAAACCAAGCTTTGTTATAACCAATTTTGTTGCAACCAGATTTGCTAAAACAAACAAATAAACAAAATATAATTCATTAATATTATAAACATGGTAAAAAAATATGAAAATAAAGGTCATAACCTTAAATCAATTCTTATTTCAAAGCAACATACTGTTAGTATCTTGGTTCTGATCAATTTTTTCATTATTTTGATTTTAGCTTTAAAGTTTTAAAGTAGGGAACATAACTCAAATGTCTAAAATACAAAGTCCTAGTGTCATGGTTTATTTATGTAAAATTGTGGATGGTCAATTTAAGTTAATTGAGAACTTTTTTAATATTGAAAATTATTTCGTCCAATTTTTAGAAGCAATCGAGAAATTTTTAATTATAAAAGTCTATTATTAAAACTTCTATAACATATGAATATTGTGTTGGTCCCAAATGAACTCAAGAGGGACGTGAATTGAGTTTTATAAAATAATTAATAATTTAAAATCAAACTCAAAGTAATAAAATGAAGATAAGGGATAAAGAAGACACAATCAATTTTAACGTGAAAAACCTAGTTGGGTAAAAAATCACGACGTCCAAATTGGATAATCAATCCAATTGACAACTCCACTATGATAATTTTGTGTACAAGAGTTCATAGTATCATAATTTCCTAATCTACCTTTACACAACAATTATCCCAACTGATATCCTTGTTTTCCAGCAAAAAGTTCTAGTCTCAAGTCACCAAGAATATAGACAGACTGGTATCCTTGTTTCCCAGCCAGAAGTCGCAAGTTTCAATTCATCAAGAACAGAGACAAAACTGGTATCCTAGTTTTTCAACTGCGACCTTTTCCAAAGTCAAGAAGAAGAATACAATAAAATAGTTACCAATGCTTCTATTCTTTAAGTAAATAGGTACCTTTAAATCCTGATGGAGAGTTGAAGAATCAGACTTGTCAAACGCTTTTATATGATCTCACAACAATTCTCTCAATGATGCAAACATAAACTCTCTAAAACTCTAATATTATTTGGAATGAAATGCATATAGAACACCAAAATATGTTTCTATTTATACTAATTTGAAGATATGATTTTAACCAATTTTTGAATGCAATTCTAAATATATTCTATCATATTATCCAATGCAATCTTAAAGATATTCTATTATATTATGCAATGCAATCTTAAAAATATTCTATCCTATTTTTAATGCAATATTAAAAAATATTCTATCCTATTTTTGAATGAAATCTTAAACATTTACAATACCATACATTTTTTATTGTCAAATTATTTTTTTAATTTTTAATATATATAATAAAATTTATATTATTATTACGAGTTCACGGATCGGATCATTGGGTAAACGGATCTTTAAATCTAAACCTGTGACCCAACCCGTACATGAACAATTTTGATCGGTTCGATTCGGTTTTGATCCAAATAAATAAATGACCCAACCCAAACTGTTCGGATCAGTTCAGATCAGTTCGGGTTCATGGGTGACCCGTATCCATAAACACCCCTAACCACTTTGTTATCATAAATCGTAACACATCCTATAATTTATTTTTATTTGATATTAATTTGATCCCCATTTGATAAATTTATTTTAAAAAAATTACCCCTTTTGCTAATTTTCCCCATGATGTGAGACCCAATACACGAGAGCTAGAGTCATGATAAAAGTATAATGAGCTTATCAATATAACCCAAAAAAAGAAAAAAAAAAGTATTAGATTACCAGCACGGTTTAAAATTTGCCAAATCAAGTATAATTTTCTAACAAGTTGTTGATAAGTAGTATTAGATTTTGTCCCTCAAGTAAAGTGTTAAAGTTTCGGATTCAAATACTTTGAAAGAAAAAAAAAGTAATTAAGAGAAAAAAATTCATTAGAACTGTTCAGTTAAATTTATTAATAAAGATTAATTATTAATAAAATAATTGAATATTTTATATTACTAGCTAACATGCTTATATGAATCCTAAAAAAAAAAAATACTTATATGAAAAGGGTGCCATATTTAATTTGCAAAATGCAAGAGATGAACTTAATTAATCAGAGAAGTGGTTGTCGTCTTAAAATCATTAACATTGAGTAGCTTATGGTAAACAATGACATTTCAAACTTGTGATTTATGATGCCATTAATTTTGGTAATGATAACTTGCCTTGACATTTGGCATGGTCGGTAGCTGCTATCTGTCTAGTATCCATCACTGAATAAGAATTTCGTTACGGCTATCTATTGACTCTCATCGTGTTTTCAATGGCATACTTTTCTATTTTACATTTTTGTGCTTTTGTGGCTCCTTAATTTGAAGCTGTTCTACTCTACCACTGCTCTCCACTGTGTATCAGACATATTTAAATAAACAAAATATTGATTGTATTATTTTTATAATAAAATAATATTATTTAATTAATTTTTATTTATTTATTGTAGTAGTAATCTCTACGAGAAATTAGAAACCATCCAAACTGGGGGAAAAACAGTGCCAATGAACCATTCTGAACTAATTTTAAAAAATTGCTTTTCATTAACAAAAATATAATTCTAAAAGACATTTTAAAAAAATAAATAAATACAGACATATATATATGAAATAGAATAATAGACACATGAATTGTTATTATTTAACTATTTATTATAGTTTTAATTTGTAAATATATAGAACATGATCCTCTTAATTATATTAATTTAAAAACTTCATTTAATTTAATTATATACCTCATGTTAATTTGTTGTTTAACATATTATATAATATTAAAAATATATTTAATTACCAGTTGTTTGACCCAATTCAATTGCAGTTAAATCATTTATTGTGAACTAGCTAGTAGTCGTTTCATCAATTCAATATCCGAATTTAAAAATATTGACAAGTATGGCATTCAACTTCAGTGACATACCTACCAAAAAAACCTTAATACACTGTTGAAAGTGAAAGTTGTTGACTTGATGCGATGAGCTTGATTCATTGAATTAGAGGGATATAATAATCTTATAAAACCATATAGTATGTAAAAATCAAATTGAAATTTTGATTTCTAGTGTGAAAAATTCATCTGGAGATAAAGTTTTCTCCAATTTAAGTTTTACATTATCAACTAATCAAAAATTATTTTATATGACTTTTAAGATATATTCATTATTAAAATCAATATTTTTTTTTGTTAATCATGATATTGATATAAAATAATTACTGTTAAAATAACTATTAATCTCTTACGGAGACTGTGAACTTACATGATGTGTGTATTTCTCCTCCCAACATATCTATTCCATATTCAAAATCAAGATTTGAAAATCCAATAAATTTATCATCCATAATCAATCACAAAAACTTTTACATTCTAAGTGTACTCTGTATTTTCTATACATAAATTAAGCTCTGGTTTTTAGGATATGTGGCGAATGCAACTCAATTGTCTTCAGAAGGATCCCAAATAAAGCTTTTTCGGTAACTTGAAAGTTAAAATAAAAGCTGTATCAGTGTGGATAATCTGAACGAAGGAGAGACACTGGAATTAAGTAGCAACATCATCTTGGGTCCTTTGAGAGTAAGAGGAAGTGATAATGCGATTCCTTCATTTGAATGTGATGACATATCTCCTTCGTTGATTATGTCAGAAACCGAAAGTAATAAAAGTAACCTGTGAAGCGTTTTAAAGGAACGGTGAATCTGACAGATGAGAATTTTGGAATAGTTTATCAACTGTTTGAGCTCTTAGATGCATTAATTCTTCTAGGATATGTAATCATAGATCATGACTTTTTTCTTTTCCTTTTCTTAAATGCTTGCTGTACTGATCGAGGATTACTATACTGGCCTAGGCAGTCAATGTACTTAGTTTCTGTAACGTTGTAAATGTTATAGTAGCAAGTTCTTAATTATGTGGAGTAATTATGCTTAGTGATTCTATACCTTTGATTATTACTCTACAGTCTATACTGATATCACTAGCTTGTATAAATTATAGAAAGAGAAACTTACATAAACTACGATTTGATCGAGTTTGCATTGATTCTTAGATTTTTCTACCAATAATTATTAAGTATCTAAAAAACAAGTAGTAGGTATAATTTAATATTTTTAAAATCTTATTGAGGGATAAAGAGTACAAATTAATAGGATGGTTGACTTCTTCAAACTTCAATCACCAGTAGCAGCAAACCGCCAGAATAAAAAACTTATGCTAAATTACCCTCTACGAAACAAAATGTATATATATTTCTCAACTCAAAATCAACCAATTAAAATAGCCACCCCATAAACTTAATTAACTTTTTTTCTTTATGTTGGACATGAAGCATATATCTATAATCTAACTTATGCATAGCTGTTTTCACGGTGGTTTGTGATGGCATTCTTATCCCCAACAACACACCCTTATTATGATCACATCAATTAACTTTGTGGTCAAATCGAACCGACGTGAGAAAGTTTCTCAGAATCTACTAGCCAAAACTGTACCTTTAATTGGGAAAGAACCAATGAGTTGTCATATTCTCCAACTAAACAAGAGATAAAAGAGAGAGAGCTTAATGCATTATGTATGGACCACAAAGGCTTCTTTGCTCATACTACCAACAACAGTATATGGACGTGAAAAGGACATGCACTTGTGCCACACACATTCAAATCGAAAAATAGTGATAAAATGGTTACACTCGAACCACTCACTTATTGCCAATTTGAGATATTTAATAGTATGTACGGATAAAAAGGTGGGGGAAATCATTCAAGTTGGTTTATCTTCATTCCTCTCTTCTTTGTCTTTGTTTTTTCTTATATTTTTGTTGAGAATTGTTTGATGTACATGCTTATGTGTGGGTGCGACACGTACGTAAGGTATGTGTAATAATTAAAAAAAGAAATTCGTGCAACAAACATGTATCTCTCTTTAATGTTTAAAAATTCCTTTACTTGCTATTGTTTTTGGATGGTAGCAACCTACACGTACAGAATAATAATCTTGAGTTTTTGACAGGGTATTGGACAGTGACCAGCAAAAGGGAATCAATCACTAAGATTGAGCTTGCCCGAAAAGAAACAGAAAATATAAATATAAATATATGATAAATGTCAACTAGTGCCTATACTTTTTCAGGATTTAAAATTGATTTATTTTAAAAAATAATATATTAAAAACTTAACTTTTTACTAAATATTTTTAATTTTTAATTTTTTCATAAATATCTTTATAACATTAATTTTGTAGGCCTAAAAATAAGAATCTTTGAAAAAAATGTGAAGTGTAAAGTAGTTGACATGCTAATCCAAAAAGATATATATATATATATATATATATATATATATATATATAGAGAGAGAGAGAGAGAGAGAGAGAGAGGGAAAATAATTATGTAAAATACTAATTCTAAATACGTACCAGAATTAAGCTGGTAATGGTAAGAGATTGCTCTAATTTAATTAGGAACTAGGAATTTCAAATTCCACTTACTTGAAAACACACATGGATTAAAAATTTAGAGGAAAGACTTTGTGGTATACAATGTTTTGACTGACTACTCAACAACTCATTAATCATATGTTCAGCTTGATGTTTGGTTGCTAATGTCACTGTAAGAAAATGAAAACACACGCGTACAAATTGTAAGTTAGGAGAAAAACCATCTCTCTTGTGTTGCCAAGACTCAAGATGGATCTAGTAAAAATAAGGAAGGAATTAAAAGTAAAATAAAATATACACTAGCAAGTTTTTTTATATGTATTACACATGCTTTTTCTAAAATTTAGATAAAAAATTTAAAAATATAAATTAAAAGAATATATAAATAAAAGAAAATATCACAATTATATAATCAAGGGTTAGGGTTTAAATGTCCTTATTTTAAGGATATACATTTTTATTGTATAAGAATAAATAAATAAAATATACTATTTTTAAAATCCAGGAATGCATTATAAAAATAAATTGTGTGAAGCAAGTATTAATTAAGAAAAAATATAAAGTAAAAATTTAATATAAAAGAATAGATAAATTATAAACTAAAAATTTATAATAAACGAATAGATAAATTAAGATTAATTAAATACAAAATAATAATGAGTAGATACACCTAAAATTAAGCATCTTAGGACTACATGATTGGTAGCTTGCCTTTCTCTCTTGAAGCATTGGCTGCAGCCATTTGTTTACCTTTGTTACCAATGACCATCAAATGTATGTCATTAGATAGATTAGATTAGTTGATAGCTTCCGCCAATAAATAAGAAAATACATAATTAATAAATAGTTCTTAAAAGTGCCACCTTAACTGAAACTAATCCCACTTACTACCATGCAAGATTGTTGTTATTTTATCCATCGCCACAACCGTCCTAGCTATCATAATCTTTCACTCAAGTTTTGGTATTATTGTCTTGCTCTAGTTTGTTTTTTACCCATTTTTTAATTAGTCACATTATATATTTTTATAGAAATGTAACGTAAGACTATAACGCCTTATTGGTTACAAAATCAATACTACTATAGGGATGAGAAAGTGAACTAATCTACTAAAAACGGGTTGGACTGGTTTTAATCCACAAAAAAATAGGGTGGGTCAAGCTGACCCACTTTGTAAAGTGGGTTAGTAATGTTAACCTGTCTCACCTTTTTAAATGGGTTAAATGGGTTGATCCGTCAGGTTAAATTCATTTTGTCATTCCTAATTTAAGATAAGATGATAAAATGAGTCAGTCCATCAAAAATGAATTGGATTGGTCCTAATCCATAAAAAAAATGAGATAACATGGACTGTCTCACTTTGCAAAGTGAGCTAATAATGTTAACCCATCCCACTTTTTTTTAATAAGCTAAATGGGTTACCCGCCAAATCAAATCCATCTTACTATCCCTATACTACTAGTGTAATATTATGTGGGCGTTGAGCCACTAGCATGTGGTATATGAAGTTTGATGCTAAAATTAAAGAGTGGCTCCTTGATAATATTTATTGAGGAGCAACTATAGGCATTCACTGTTCAGAATTTTGCAGAAGTTTGGAATAATAAATAACGTTCCAGAGCCTTCTTAGACTTGTTTAATACAACTCGTGACGTTATCTTAATACTTATTTAAAACGATTTTGCTAATTGCTGGTCATGATTTCGCAGGGAGCCTTTCCTCCCCAACCACCTTACATTATTTTATTTACAATTTTCTAGCAATCTTTTTTCAGCGAGCGAAGAAAAGATGAATTTTGCTACACGCCAAAAACACAGTGATACCTTTAGAAAGAAGCGTGAAATTAAACCCAGAATATTATTGGCCCAAAAATGGCCCATGAAAACCTGGACAAGATGGCTAGTTATCCCAAATGGCCTATGATTAGGGTATTTTTAATGAGATGTTTAAGTATCTTTATAAGTTTTAATCCTTTGAATTAATTATGAAATTAATTCTTAACTCAAGAGTTTTTTTTTTCCTTATATAAAGATATATTTAGGCACGAATCTATGTTGCACATTGTGGGAGCAATGGTCCCACTAACTTTTTAGTATTTTAATTGTGTAATAGATATGTATAATTATTAATTATTTTTATAATTTAAAATATAATAAAATGAGTTTATTTATTATAGTATAAATATTATCTCCACAACTTTTTTAGTCTTGTTCTTTTTATTTTCTCAGTTAAACATTTATATTATTATTTCTTTTCATCTTTAGATGTGTATTTTATATACTATATTTATAATTAATGAAAGTTTCCTTCTCATTTTATTTAAATTATCTTTTATTTTATCTTTACACACACATGTGTATATATATATATATATATATATATATATATATATAATATTTGAATTTTTTAAATTGTTTATCATTTTCAATCTACCTTCTTTTATCTTCATCTTCCAATTAAATTTCAATAGTTTTTTTTTTCAAAATAAATTATCAGATAAAAATAATCTTAATTCATAATTGTTATAAATTCAAAATATAAATTATATATTTAATTATTTTTTTGTTATCATATTATGGAATACTCATCAACTTTACTACTTATAACTAATATCTGTCGAAAAATCTAATTAATCACTTTTTATCACTCAAATCAATAATTTCTTAATTAATTATATTTATTTATTATGAATTATAATTATAATGTAATTTATAAATTAAAAATTATTTATTATTATTTAAATTTTAATTATATAAAATAAACATTTATTATCTATTATCCATAAAATAAAATACTGATTTATATATATGAATTCCGTCACACAACTAAAATTTCTAAATTGCCACTGAATGTATTTCTATGTGAATTGGACTCGATCGATTCCTCTCCCTCCCCCCACAAACTCAACGTCCCTGCCCCTCCCTTATCTTCTTCAAACATCTTCTCGATTCTCTTCTACAAGCATTGTTCTTCCTTATCCTCCATCTTTTTTTCATGTAATTTTTTGCACCTCCATTGCTTCTTTCCCAACAGCATTCCATTTGCTAATTTTTTTTGTCACATGCCACCAATAAGACAAAAACTAGTTCAGTTTATGCGAACTTTGTTAAAATACACAACAGAAACATCATAACAAAAACTTACTTTCATTGAATATTTTGATAAGATTTTGACATTTTGTCAAGATTTACATACAACCCAAATTAATTTTCATTAAGGATATTTTTATCAAAAAAAAAAGTGAGATGGGAAGATCGAAATGGACAGTATCATGAGCCATCCCAAATATATAAACCACTATAAGGACTGTTGCTTCCTACGCCGCCATTTGCATTACAGAAAGGCCAATTTGTAATGTATAAATAATGCAATGGGTACAGGAAGCAGCATATGAAGGTACATGAAGTTTCACTCCACTATAAGAACTTAACAGCCATAAACTATACTATTACAGTATCGCATAGCTGACTGGAGATTTTACGAGGCTTAGTAGCGACTTTATTTTTATTAAACAAAATACAATTACACATTTTTAATCATTCAATAACATGAGAATTTACAGGTAGAAACATAAATTATTATTACAAAATAGTTAGATAAACTTTCTGATCATGTACTGCATGTTATTTACATCTTACACTACCCTACACCAGTTTAATGCCACTAGACTTGCACACAAAATAAACATTAGGATGCAGGTGGTGTTGTGGTCTGTTGTAGTATATTTGAATTTGTGACCGAATATCCCCATAGACATACACGACACAACCATCAATTGACACCAATTCAAAATAAGGAAAATAAAAATCACTGGTTTCCAGCCAAAGAATAATGACATCAACCACATCATAACAAAAAGCTTCATTTACTCCAATAAACTATGAACATAACAAAGACACAATAAATTCTTATGTTCACTCGGCAGAATGTTACGCACAACACAATGAAGATGTTGCTGCCATGTCATGAAAAAAAAAAAGTGAAGGAGATCTACTAAAGCGTAAATGATACACAAACTAAGCAAAATAGTGTTTTCTGACAAGCTTAGCCTCAGCACCATTTCCCACAAAAACAATCATTGAAATTCAATTTGCTGCGATTTTGGAGCAATGCAAAGTGATCACATGATGGCACAGCGGCTTCTTTCTTCAGTTGGCTGAGGGTTTACTTGCTGGTACCTATGTGATTCTGAGGGGTTGTAAGTAAATTCTGAAGTATCCAGCCCGTACTGCATAAGGAGCACTATCAATGTCAGACGACCACATACAATTTCACAATCATTGTACATGACAAAAGTAATAATGCATGAGTTTTTACTTATCTCTTCAGCAACAATTAGTGATGGTCCAAAACAAAAACAAAAAAGTAACCAGTAAATCTACACTTTAGAGGGGAAAAATACAGTTATTGCAAGAAGTCTCTACACAAAAGTTATCTGGCTTTGCATGACATCAGGGAACATAGGTGATGGGAGAAACAGGTTTAGCATTCGTGAAGACATGAAGGCAACAGAATGATCTATATACTTCCTAAGGTTTCATGTGAAATTCCTATATTCGAAATAGTGCTATTACAGTGATTCTATAATCAATCTATTGAAAATAGTTTTACTTGCCAACAAAAAAAATTGTTTCAAATTTGATAGAGGAATGAACAATTTGAAGAACATTATTGGGGAGTTGAGCCTGCTAACAGTTGAGGTATTTTTGGAGGAGAGAGAGTATACACAATTCACTTATGGAAAAACACAAGTGAAACATGAATCTTCTTGTTCCAAAAGGGTTGTGCCACTAGTTATAAAAGCACAATTAAGACAAACAAAGGAAAATTTCCCCATAATAGATAAAGCGAACAGAGCCAATGAATTGCACCTTCTCCCTCATCCGTGCACTCCATGCATCATTTTTGCTTGGACGCTTATCAAGTGTGCCAGTTGCTGGTGCACCTGATACTGGGCCTGCTGGTCTGTTTAGCAAAGGCTGACGAACTTGCTGCCTGGGATTAATGTACTCTTCATCACTATCATACTCTGGTGGCATGTTTGCAGCCCTGACAATAAGGGCTAATACAAAAAGAAGAGCCTGCAATTCCATAAACAACATTTGGCACATCATATTCATATTACCATGTACACATCTAAAGTTTTTTTTACAGTTGGTCTCTACTCGATCATTCCTGGTGGTAGGTAAGTCGGGTTCAGTAGGAGGAAACCTTTCCAAGATAGTGACGTACTTTTGAGAACTAGATGTTATAGTGTTGTACCACATTAGAACAATAAATATGCTAAGGCATTTCACAGGCACTTTGTTTTCATAAGTTTCACAATTAAAGATCACTGAATTGGTCAAATCTGCCTATATTCACAGTACTTGTACAGTTGTACTACATTTTCTCTCCCTCTTCTAGCTACTTTCTCTTTCTCCTAGCATCAACTAATATCAATGCTGCTTTTTCTTGTTTAAAAAGTTATGTCCCTACTAATCTATATCCCTGCAAGTCCACTTTTAATCAATAAAAAAGTGTTATAAAAAATTGGCTAAAAAACAAAATCATATTATATTTAACAGTTAACTCCCATGTAATTATTTTGAAGAGGGTGGTAATAATTCAATTAACTCCCAAAATCTGTTAAAGGTTTCTATCAATGAAAAAACAATATTATCCTGATCAAGAAGTCAAACATATTAAAAAAACAAGGTTATCAAATAGCAATTGAAACTGTGAAATGTAAAGCTATTTTTTGTAATTTTTAAATCATATTGAATTGTAAAGAGTCAAAGACACAAAAAAAAAAAAAAAAAAATTGAAA
>PYAF01000348.1:2351513-2361910 GCA_007407185.1 Glycine tomentella
CAAGTCAATTCTAAATTGAGCAAACATCCTAACAAATTCAAGAAGAGTTAGCATCCGTCAAAGTCGTGTACTCATCATCTTTATTCACACAGTGTATCCTATCCTCTCCATCATTATTAGGCACCCCACCCCTCCAAAATCACGGTTAAGGGTATACTTATGCCCCCCAAAAGCACCACATTTACAACAATATCAGCAAGTATTTACAACCACAAAAATTTGTGTAGAGAAGCGTGGCCAATTCTCAACCGGCCAATTTGCCTAACGGGTGTCCTGCACTGCATTAAAAGCATAAGCTGACTTTTCTCTTCATTTATTATTTTGTTGCTTTGTTATGGCATGTGGCTTCGGATAGGAACAATGTCTACTAATACTTTACTTGGTTGTTGCATCATGGTAAAGTAAGTAGTATTGTACGTACGACCTGACAACAGCATAGGAGAGACCTTAAAAATTGGTTTGGTGGGACCAAATAAGGCAAACCAAACTAACAAATGGTCCCAACCACAGCTCCTATTTCCCACTCAAACTACCAAGTTGGAACCTCATACACTTTGAGAAAACAAAAAACAAATTGCTAGAGGGTGTGTTTGATCAGGTGGAACCCTTTTGTAGTTGGTCACCATCAGAACCACACTCTCTTTGGTGTACATGCATCCATCATCATCATCCATTTCATCAGCATGATTTTGAACCCTTTGGAGGGATGTTGGAAATGCCTTGCCTTGATAGCTCAGCCAACACACTTTCTGTGGAAGGAGGTTTCAAACCCAAGGGCAAGGGTAGCCATGGTTTGTTTATTGCCTCTTTCACAACCTTATCAACTACCTCCTCGGCCTGCATGCATGCATGGTAACACACTACATGGTGAGAGATCATGGAGAGTTTGGACTTGAACATTAGTTGAGTTTGTTTAATTAACACTCAATAGTTCAGGCCTGTTCCCATGCAAGTTTAATTAGAACTACGGAACTACTACTTGACTTGGCACTCAAAGAACATTGATAGTAATCTAACAAGATTGATTAGACACTAGATACTAGATAGAGAATGGTCTTTCCGTACTCTACAAAGCATTGGTATTTAGATAGTTGACATTTCTAACCAAGTCTATGGTTGATGTAAGATGCATGCTTATTAAAAAACATATCAAATCTAGTATTCAAACATTTGGAGAAGTTAGATACAAGAGCTTCTATAAAAGTTAAAGTCCATAAGTTGATTTAACTTACAAAAAAAGATCAATTCATTTTACCTTCTTATTTTCTTGTTAAATAAATGTTTATGGAGAAGTTTATTCAAACATAGCCTCAAAAACACTACATTTTCCTTGTTTTTAATCTTTTAAAGGCTTTTAAGTAGAGTTACAATTTCATCTAACTATGGACTTCTGCCGAGTGCCAACTAGAATGTATGTATGTATGATCTAGTAACTGGCCAGTTGCCACCGTGATCAAGTAGGGAAAAAAACTGAGAGGATAATGTTGCATTACCGGATAATGCTCAAAGGAACTTTGTGGCATGGTAAATGTGTGATCCGCTGCATCAGCATTGAGCAACGCAGGCATATTCTGAGATTTGATGAAAAATATCCTATTAGTAAACCATTAACATGCAAAACAGTAAGGTTATTAACTAAGATCGTTGGTTCGCTGATACTCACCTGAGAGTAAGGAAAACCAGGAGCTTGAGGTGGTATTGGTAACACTGGACAGCCCCATGCATCTGCATACATCTGCAAGATCAAGTGATCACAAGTCAAACTTCATCCATAACCATAATCTCTACACCACAAGCCGGAGAGCTACGTTGCTAATAATACAGAAGAAAAAACTTCATATCCTCATCCTTGAATTCAGAAAACAAATATTACCCCTGGAAATGGTTTCCATTGCCAATTTTCAGCAGTAGGCTGCCACAAGGGATAACAAGGAGATCCCCAAATCTGCATGCCAGCCGTTGGACTGCCAGATTGTCCCCACATAGGATATACAGGAGGCAGTGGAAGGGTGTGATTAGAATGATATGGAGGAAATCCCATAATTGGTCTTTGAACACTATAGCTCCTTTCTCTTTGATTCAACCATTTTCGTTCGTCTTCCTTGGGCAAGATTTGTCTCTTATGCATTCTATACTTCTGTTTTAACAAAAATAAATAAGTCTTAGCTTGTGGATAAGAAACACACTGATTAATCATAACCAGTAACGTAAATAATGACCTGAAGATGGCTTGCCACATTATGCCTTGTCAAGCTCTCCACTTTCATTAATTCCAATATTCGAGAAGGAATGGCTTGATCAATGCCTAGTTGCTCCACTGCCTTCACAAACTTTTTGTGCAGCTCAGGTGTCCAGTCTACCTGAGACCAAAAACAAGTACCAAAACTGTAACTCCATGGAAAGAGTATTTCCTATGGAATGAAGATATATGCCGGAACTTTCTTGATCAACTCCAACGTTGAGGACACAATAAATGGGAACATTGACATTTTTCAGATTAAATGGAAACAGTCATTGTAATTTACAAGAGGGTAAGAGGAACATAAACATTGAAAGAATGAATAGTCATAAAGCAACTTACTTTTATCTTTTTCCGCTTTCCTCTTATCTCACATGAATCACTACGAACACCTACTTTATTTGAAGCTTTTGTATTTCTGTCAGTGTTGCTTAGAACTTTTCTTTTTTGTGTATGTGGAGAAGCAACACTCTCACCCATGGAAGCATCAACTATATCCACTTCCTCCCTAACCAAAGTAATTTCAGATCTCCTTTGTTGACGAGCACTTTCAGCATTCAAATTACCACATGTAGTTTCGACAGATTTAGATTCTCCATCATGTTCCCCACTTTCTTTTTCTGTTGAGCAATTAGTCTGCTCTTGGCAATCACCATCGTCCAACAATCTTGTCCCTTGCCTCAATTGTGGGGTTGAAGGAGCTGGATATTTATCATTTCCAGGAGACAGCTCATGATCATTATCAACAAAGCTGGATACTTTTTCTATATCAATGTATACTCTACTTTCATGTTGTTCATTGTCTGTTTGGAGCTGCAACATGGACGCAACTGATTCTTTGAAAGGTTTAAGTGATTCAGACAGGATGTTTGCCCCAGCATTGAATGCCTGCTTGAGTTCAACCACATGAGAAACTATTTTGCTCATATTATGTTAATAGTAAATGCCAGTGTAATATCGTCAATATTAACAGACCTTGTGAACTACATGTTGCCAGATATTTCTGAGCTTGTCCTCAGAGATTGGTTTGCTGAGGAACTCAACTGCACCAAGCTTTAAAAATAAAATGGAGCAAAGAGCCAAGAAGTATGCATTAACAATCAGAAGAGAATGGAAATGTATTATCTAATGAGTTAAAGATCATATTTAGGGCAAATATTGAACTAAAAATCCAAATAAGTTATAAGTACACTGATTTTAAAGGAGAAGCTCAAAATTTGGTCAATAATCTGAATGAATCCAATGCGAGAATTAACAAAATGCAATAAAGAAAAAATCCAAACAATTGCAGTTAGCTTAGCTAAAGGAATATAAGGAAATAGCATAATCAAAATATTGACCCATAAATAATGGAGATGGAAAAACTAAACTCTTACCGCTATGCACTTCATCATGGTGTTCAGGCAATGATTGTTTGAAGTCACTACATAAAAAGTTGGAAGTATCACTGGTTAGAAAATTTACAATTAGAAGAAAACAACCTTGAAGTAAACCTTTCCCCATATTTACCATGACGTGTTCCCTTCTAGATCATTCATCAATTACAATTGGTAAAAGCTACCAAAAAAACCAAAGACAATGGCAAGCAACAATCACATGACAAATAAAAGAGAAGAGGAAAAAAATACTTATAACTATTACTATTATCCAAAGCCTATTTAATTATGTGATAGCAAAAATTGGACTTGAAAGGAATATTTGTGTTTCTCTCCTTATTTGGAACTGGTTTTGTTCCAGTATTCAGGCTAGGTATTTGGCTTGCATAGGCCACTAAAACAGAGTATATTGAAGATTTGGAGAACTAAAAGAAGTTAAACCGACAAATTTGGGTTTGGTATCGGTACTTACTAATGGTTGGCAAGTCCTTGGCATTCTCAAGAAATTTGAAACCTCCCTGGCCACTGCTTGAACTCACCTGCAATTAGGATGGATGCTTATGGTTAAAAATGGCATCATCAAAGCTTTATTATTTTAACAATCACAAGATTAAGATATAGAACTTCGAGCGAGAGAAACAATAATTCTCATGATATTATAGGAGCAAAATCTATAAGATGATAAAAGTCATCTCTCATGACTAGCATTTAAAAAGTTTCAAGATAAGTTATGCCTTTGACAGAAGTATTGCCTAAAGTTTGGCAGCAACTAATAACAGTCAGGAGTATCATTCCTCCTAAGAGAAGTCCACTTTATTTTCGACAAGCATACTAGATTGCATCATTTTGATGTTTCTTTTCTATTTTTAAATTTTACAATTACTGCATTATGATTTTTCATTTATATAGAAAATGAAAGTTCATTACCTCCACTATGGCAATGTGGAAGCTTTCAAGTCCACTTGAGATCGCTGACAAGGCATCCTTCTCATCACAGAATGTAGAAACTGTACAGAAACTCAAAAGCTTACTAATGAAATTAAAAGAGGGCAAGCAGGTAAAGGAAACAAGAATGGTGAAGATGTGGGAGACTAGGAGTAGAGTAAAAGAACCATGTGACTTCAATAAAATCAATTTATGACTAGGTTGAACCTTAAGATATAAGGATAGAATTTCGGTTAAACTTGTGTTCATGGAAAGTTTTGTTTTCAATAATAACTTCCTATCTCCAGCAGCCACTAATCCATATTGGCTAGGCAACTGAAAGGCCACCCAAAGAACAAAAATAGTGTACACTCGGTAGTTCAGATTCAGACAGGGACAATTCTTTTATACTTCATATCTTCCAATTTAGACCATATGAGTCAGATATCTGACAATTCTTTTATACTTCATAACCTTACAATTTAGACCATATTCAGTTTTGAAAACACTTGTAGTTGAAGCATAAATGTAAACTTTAGCAGCTTCATAAGATGCAAAGAAATACCATACATGAAAACACTGAGTTTGGAAAAAAAAAAATATATATATATATATATATATATATATGAAAAAGGTATTCTTTCAAATTTCTAGGCTCCCAAGAGCAACTAAAATCTGTGAAATTTTCAAGGCTCCACAGAGCAACAAAAAACTGAGACCACAATTTTACAAATAACCATATAAGGATTCTAAAGGAATGTGGCTTTGCAAGATGCCACCATAGGACAGAAAGATGGGACCAACTTTACCCACTATGGGCCAGAAGTGGGAATTGTTAGATGTAGATAAAGAAGTGAGACGTGCCAATACAAAAAGAAGGAATCTAAAAAGTCTTACCATTATAGTCCATGGCTTCAAGCTTTGCCCTTATCTCTGCAGCAGAAATGTTGTCTCTCTCATGGAGAAGAACCTTGAGTCCTTTGGGAAAATCTTTCCATTCTTGTAAGTCATTGGCAGTGAAAACCATAGCTGGCTTGGCATCGTTTCTCAGTCTCCCACAGAAAGTAACAGATCAATCAATACCACTTATCAGCATCTAATTCCTTCTGCACAACCATGAGATCACAAGCTTGATTCAGTAAGCTAGAATTCAGCATGAGATTAAGAACACTAAAAAACAAAACAAAAACAAACTCCATTCATTGCATGCTTAAATTTGTTTAAATGGCCCAAATAACTAACTAACACATAATGCAGAACACTGGCATGCCATCTAAAGATCAACCCCCAAAACAAGGTTCAGATCAAATTATCAAAACTGCCATGCCCTTTGATCACCAATGAAACAGCTGGTAAATCACAAAAAACATATATTCCCACCAATTTTTCAGGAAGCATTTTGTACACAAAACAGAATCAAAAGCCTCCCCTTTTGTGTTCCAAAGATCTCATTGGCTGATGCCACTTTCACAAAACAACAAACAGACAATTTTCCAATCCCAGTAATTGAGATCTCGTGAAGATCAAAAAGAAAAGGCTTAGCTATCATGAATAGTGGCAAAACAAAAGTAGAAAACTTTACAACAAAAAACGGGTCAGGCAAATTCATAACCATGAATCCAGAAAACAAGCTCAAAAGGGTAGACATGCATGCACATATTTTAATCCAAAAAGTACAAAATTCAAAGAAGCAGAAAAGATGAATCCTTGAACTTGATCCAAGAGAGAGAGAGAGAGAGAGAGAGCATGCACATAATAAACCAAAAAAAAAAAAAAAACACATTAAAAAAAATGTTCCCTGTGAAACCATTTTCATTACCTTGGCATAAAAGAAAATGCTTCTTGAATTCCATTGCTAATTAAACTTATGTTCTTTCTTTCTCCTCTTATTGCATTGTTAATAAAAACAGAAAGGTGAAGAAGAGAGATGAAGAGAAGGAAAGGTTTTAAGTGCTGGCTTTCGATGGTGGTGCTTCCTGTGACCACTGAACAGTTGCAATCAGCAGTTTCGGACCACAAACAAGTAAGTCTCTCAAAAAAGGGTCAATGAACCTTTCTGCCACTACTTCAAAGTTCAAAGCTTAATAATAATATTCCAACACTACCCCTTCTTCTGGGGGGCACCAGCAACTTCACCAATCAACCGACGAAGGAGGGAAATGGTTGCAGGAAAACACACTCATTATAGTAAAAGTATCTTATTGACATTGGTATTAGAGATTGAGAGGGTTTTTTTAACCATTCATGATGAAGTATGGAAAGTGTATAACGTGTCTTTTCCTCATCAGTGCCATTAATGTAGTTATTTTTTATCATAATTATTATGCATTTATTTCTCTAAAATAATGGTTTATCCATTTAAAGTTGTTGGGTGCCCAATCATCGTGTATTAATATTATCCGATGAAATAATCGTCGACCAAGCTAGTAGGTAAGTATTTCATCAACTCAGGTGGACCTAGGCAGTACAAAGAGTTGAGTTATTAAGCGTTTTATTTGGCTTTTTTTAAATGAATTATTTATTTGTTTGTATTAAATAGTTATTTTTACATGTAATATAAATATAATAATACTCCCATTTTGATCTTCTATTTTATTTCGTTTACAATTTTGATTTTTTATTATTTTAATAATCATAAAATCTCAAATCATTTAAAAATCGAAATCACAAGTCATTTATAAAAATAAATATTTTTACATGTAATATAAATAAGGTTGCCATACTTCTTAGTTCATCATGCTATTGCTTTTGGTATACAATTACATTGATCTTATTAAATGGTGTTTTGGATGTACGTCATTCTAAGTTAAATAAAAGTATTTCTTTCTCTTAACTCACTTATACCTCTTTATAAGAATAAAATTGTGACGATAAATTGAACACATAAGCGGACAATAATTTGGATATTAACTTTTAGTTAACTTTTTATTAAATTAAATGTTCTACTAATCAAACTCACAATTAAAAAAATCCAATATTATAATTTCACGTGAGCAATACAGTGGACAACATTAAATTATTGATTTTGAAAAATAGAGAACAAATATCTATATTTTCTTATGGGAGTATCAAAATTGTTAATAAAATAGAAGACTTAAAATTATATTTTCTTATTTTTAATGAGAATGTTTTTAATAGAAATATAAGTGGGCTATGTTGGGTTGAATTTGGTCTCTTTTGCAAACCAATCCAATATAACAAATTGTAATGTTGGATGAGATGATTTGGATAATTGAATTGACGGATTAAAATATTAATATATTATAAAATTTTAAAAAACAATAAAAATTAAAGTAAAAATTAGAAAGATAGTATCCAAAGAAATATAAAATATTGCATAAAAAAATTGGCATTTCATAATCCATATTTTTTTGTAAGTACATAATCCATGGTTAAAACTAAAAAGAAAAATGAAAATCTCCCTTAAGAAAATGAAACCAATACTATATTAATAATTAATCATAGTTACCTCGTAACCGGTATTTAGAATCTAACATGTACCTGTAGCGTATAACCACTGTTACAATTAAAAACGAAATATCTAATTAGTTTAAGTCATTCAAAATTAAGGTATGTAAATATGTAAAAGCTAATTAAACAATAAACATGTACAATTAGACACAATCAGAATGACATGTGCTTTATGTAAAGAAGTTTAAAATGACTAAAAAATAAACTACTTCAACTAAAACATGATAAAAAATTATTCATTGGCTTAAATATGTTTAGATTTCTAATAAATTATCGATTTTTATCTTAGATTCTTAATAAAAAATTCGTTATATTAGATCCCTCCTATATTAAAATTTTTGTTTTGAGTATTTGTTTTATGACGTGGTACAATCTCAATGGCAAATATATATTGGGAATAAGTTGTTAAGATTATATCATGTCTGATAATTGCTAAGCATGCGTAAAGTTACATGTAAATTACTTAGCAATTATTTATTTTTTTTCCTCTTTTAATGCTTCTTTTTGTGATTAAAATATAGGAATTAACTTCTTCTGAGTTTTTATCCAATGGATGCTTAAACTAATTGATTTATGAAATGTTGGTTGTATTTTTTTGTAGACTTCACTGCAAGGGCATGGAAGATGGAATTCAAGGTCTGGAGCTGCTCGCTCAGCGCACCACAAGCTAGCTCAGCGTGACATCATCTACTTGCTCAGCGCACCACAGACACGTTCAGTACGACAGCATCTACTCGCTCAGCACGACCAGCTCGCTTAGCGCATGGTCACTTATCCAGCTGGACAATTGGAGGCACGCTCAGCGCGTCCTTTTCGCGCTCAGTGCGAACCACGACATTGGGCTGCGTTTTAAGGCAAAAAAGGAGGGAAAAGAGATGCATTCATTCATTGATTCACTAACACTTGGAGAAATAGAAACTTGGAGCGCTGTTAGGTCACGAAGAAGACATCCTTCCACACCATTGGAGCTACCTCTTCACTTCATTTCCTTCCACCACATTCCCTTCCATTACCCTAACCTCCATTATTGTAGGCTTCTCATGGAAATGAGAAGCTAAAAACCTCATTGTTTGGAGTTCACCAACCGAACGCTTTGATGTAAAGATTCTAACTATTTATTCAATGTTATTTGTGCTTTGTTGTTGTTTTCTGAGCTTTACTCATGCTAGTGGTTTGATCATCCATTTGTATTTTTTGTTTTAGGTTTTAATGCATTGGAAAATGGTCATTGCCTTAAGAACTGAAAAATGCTTCTAAACAATATCACGTCTAGGGATAGAGTGATTGAGTTTAGCCTATGTTATTGTCTCTAATTGTAATGCAAATCATTTAACGTAATTTTTGAGAGATTAAGGGTGAAATTAAGTGATTCAGGTCTAGCACTTGGGGAATCAAGGTTAGAATATATTAGTAAATGAAGGTGATCATATTTAGCGTTGAATAGAGAAAAACCCTTTATATATCGCATCGTTAGTTCCAGTTAACGAACTTCCAACATTTGTCGCATCGTATTTTCTCCACCACACATCATTCCGAGTGTTTGTGTTTCTTTCCTTGTAATTATTACGCTTTTAGTTTACATTAAGTACAGTTTAATCTTAGGCAACTCATTTTGCCAATTAAATCCATTCATTAATTACTTAACAGTAAACGTACATTAGTCCTGAGTACAAGCAAAGTCCTTGTGGTAATTGACATTCGATCTTACCGGATCTTTATTATTTGGACAATTTGGTGCGCTTGTCGAACTGTTAACAATGTCATCACTCAGGAACTCAAAACAAAAGTTTTGACATATCATAAATTCAATGCAACAAAAAAAATTATTAGACACCTAAAGCAAAAAATCAGTCATTTATCATGGATTTAAAACATATTTAAACTTATTATCAAAGACTCTAATGCATGTTCAAATTAATATACAAGTCCAATAGGAGATATAAAATTTGATCAAATGGTTAGAAGGGTGAAGGGTGAAGGGAGAAGGGAGGGAGAAGAGGTTATAGGATTGAATCTTTCAACTAATATTTCTAACAAAATTAACAAACTAATATTTGTCGATAAAAAAAAGTCCAATTGTCCAAATCAAACATTATCATAAAAATACTCCATTTATACCTAAATATAAGACATTTATAACAAATTACACATATTAAGAAAATTAGTAAATTTAGTAAGCAACATTAAATTTGTATGTGATTTTAATATTTTTTTAAAATTACTCTTAAAATTATTGAAAGTAACTATATCTTTTTTATATTACCTCGGTCCCTAAGAACTCTTTAGTAAAAAATATATTTATTTTTATAAGACTTTTTTAAGTTATATTTTTTGCACTAATTTTGACCAAAGTGCCCGTAATTAGTTTATAATAAATGCTATAAATT
>PYAF01000348.1:2368375-2390233 GCA_007407185.1 Glycine tomentella
TTGCACATTGCAAGGAATCCAGCCTTTCATTTCAGGACAAAGCACATAGGAGTTCAATATCATTTTGTTCGTGAAGTGGTAGAAGATGGAAGCGTGGATGTGCAAAAGATTCATACAAAGGAGAATATAGCAGATGCGCTGACAAAGTCAATCAACACTGACAAGTTCATTTGGTGCAGATCTTCATATGGCCTGACAGGAAAATAAACAACATGGACATGACAAGATAGAAAGAACTGTGTGGAGATTGATTGATTCTCAATCATATCTCCAAGTGGGAGATTGTTGGTTCAGGAGTCCCACATCGGTGGGTTTCTCCAAGGAACCAAGGGTGGGGGGCTATAAAAGCATACCCCCTCCACCCATTATACACACACCAAAATCTTCTTCTCTTCTCTTATAATATTATTTGTTATAATATTATTCTTAAGTATAATTTTGTGAGGATTATTCCTAGTTCAAGAGAGAGATAAAATTGTTCTCTCCTTGTGATAAAAGGAGGCTGTAGTGTTGGAGTTCCCATAGTGAAATTTTTCTACTCTTGTTCGTGGGTTTTTACCTCAGGGTTTTCCCACGTAAAATATTTGTGTCCATTTATCACTTTCAATTTCCTTTATCTGTTGTTATTGTTCTGTCCGATGGAATCCCCGCTTATTAACATAAACATGAATCCTTTTAACTCAATGTGAGCATGCTTGAGTGCTTAACTCTCTAAATCCGACCAAAAGTTCCAATTTTTTTTTTCACAAGATTTGGGTTTCATTTTAAAGACTCAAATTAGATTTGCATCTTTTTTTTTCTCGACTTGCTATAGCCTAAAATCTGAATTGGCCAGCTAGTTTATATTGAGTCGGATAACTCGTTTTGTAACATGTAAATATTAGAGATATTAGAGAGAGAAAAAAAATTAAGGAAAGAGGAGAAAAAGAAAGAGGAGAGATAGTGAGAGCAAAGAACATATTAAAGTTACTTTTTTATATAAAAATTAAATAATTTATTTTGCATGAATTTTTCAGTGAAATATATTCAACTCAATTTTTTATTTTATAAAAAAACGATAAAGAACTTAAATAGTTAAATCAAATACAAGGAAAGTATGTCAGAATTAAGCTGACATATTTGCTTCCCTATCGACAACTAAAAAAATTCACCAACTAATAATCTTTAGACCGCAGAAAGTATGATGACTTGATGAGCCAACACATAAGGAAGGTAATTTGTCCTGACGCAGTTATGACAAGATAAAAGAGTTAAATAATAATAATAATAATAATAATAAAATTTAGGTAGTGTTTTTTAAGCATTCGTGATTCAATATTTTGATCAAAGTTAAAGTTTAATCATGCATATATATATATATATATATATATATTTAATGAGTATATTATTGAGATAAGGTTTTTTTTTTATAATTTGGATTGAAGAATAATATTATAAATATCTAAAAGTATTATAATTAAATTGTTTCTTTAATTAAAAAATTTGCAATTGTGCATTCATAAATAAATAAAAAATATGTTGAACGGTACAAATTTGCATGCACGTAAAACTAAATTTCAATATTGAACATAACTAGTATTTTAGCGTATATTTATACACGGACGAATCCACCTTATAGACTGCCTTTTTTTTAGTTTGTTTTAATGAATAATACATATAATAGTATTTTTCCCTTATGATATTATGATTTTATAGCTATAATCTCAATCTTAATATAAATTAAAAGTGTGCAAACAATACATATTTATATTCTTTTCTTTATTTCCATTATTACCACTTTTTGATATTTGATATTTTATTTATTTATTATTGATTTATTTGTGATAGTGGTACTTAATTTTTTATTACAATTTCTTTGTCTCTTTGATGCAAAAATGTAAAGAATTATTGCTGCTTTCAAATTTCTAAAAAAGAAAAATCATTTCAAAGCTTTTGCATGCATTAATATTTACTTCTTTCACCAACAAGGCTTAACACATTTGGTAGATGATTGTATTCATGGGGATTCAATTCCCTGGTTGTGCTACACAATTTCCTCACTCTTTATACATGATGAGTATTTATTTTTATATGATTAAAATTTATAAATAATTATTTTCTTGAAAATGTAAATTATGATTTTGACAAAAATTGAAAGGTACAATCAAGATAATATATCTATAACTCTATAATTGAATCATTTAAAATCAAATTATGTATAAAATGATTGACAGTGCATTTAGTTAGTATACAATACTCGTAATTTTTTTTTAAAAAAAATTACACATAATAATACCTTTTTTTTTTAAATTTCTTCACTAATCCTCCAATTATGTTTGAAAACACGACTTATATATGTTAAATTAATACCCTAATATTTGAAAACAATATACTATAGTTTAAGAAATATTAGATTAAAAAATATAAAATATTTATGTAATTTCTCGAAACCTTAAAAGATAATTAATATGATTTATTCTAAAAGTTATTAAGTTACACAATTGAATAATTAATTAAACTATATTAGACTTTCAAATCACTGGACAAAATCTGTTACAGACTGAATTAACATGTTACTGACCAATATCTGTTCGTCATTTTTTGATTTTCAGCCACTATATTAAATTGAAACACGAAATTACATGTTAATGACTGAATTATTTATCGTACAAATTAAACAGTTTCCCCCCTAGTAATATAAGTCATCCTCATTAATTGCTGATGTGGGTAGCTGCTGGATATAACGTAGTTCGAAACTCGATCAATCAGTTGCAACCACATCATCAGATTAATCTTTGCCGAGAAAAATTAACGTTGTCGTGTGAAGTTGCTCAATTCACGAGCGAGGTGTCCCGCAAACTTGCTTTTGTTGCTCGATTGTCTTTGTTTCGATATACTAAAACCTACAACCGGAAATCAATTAAAGGATAATTCATCTTTTCATAAATATAGTGCTATTCACGTAATAAAAAATCGATTTTTTCATTATCATATGTTTAAATGTTTAAAGAATCCAAACTATTAGTCACGGGTCTTTTCTTAATAAAAGTATTTTATCTTGCCTGGGACACTGGTAGTGTTAGTTAATTTTGCATTGAACTCAGCTTATTATAGTAGATATTGATGTTGGATTGTCATTTTGTGCAGTTGTCTAACATGCAGCAATCCATGTGGTCGACGTTGGTGGAAAAGAGACAAAGGTTGAGCTGAAAAAGTACAAGGCCCAGCACCACTGGTGTGTGTGCAGAGCTCTATTCACTAGGGTTTCAAACTCTAATCAGTGATGGTGGACGACGACTAGGACTCCTTTACATAAATGTACACATGTTTTTCACTCTTAATTTGCAGCCACACAATTGGATCCCAATGGCGTGGATGAATCTCGCCCAGGAATATTGTAATGATATGAGTCTCAGCTTATGCTTATTATAGTATTAATTAATTAAACTAGTAATATCTCCACACGGTGATTGTTTTCTTCTTCTATAAGTGACCATCACCTTAAATAGTCAATATCCTTTTGGTCGTAACTGAACAGTTAAGAATACATCACCTTTATAAAATTATACTTCCCTCTGTTCTTATTTTATAAGATTCAAATTGAAAACAGTATTTATTTTTTATAAAACTTAGTTCTTTATATTAATTATTTTTAGACTAGAAATATTTTTCATTATAATTATAAAAAAAATGTATTGATAAATTATTAAAAAAGGAAAAGTATTAATGATAAGGATAATTTTTTTAAAAAAATTACAAATTTAAAACAATTTTTTTCTATCAACTAAATTAACTATTTTTTTTAATTTTGATTAATTAGATAATTGAATTTTGTAGAAACAGAAGAAGTATATCAAAGTAGCAATATTTTAAGTAACAAACTGAATCGATCACTTCTAAATTAACTTCTTTACCCACATCTATCCAGACAAATATGAGAACATTTACTCATTTATAACTATATTTAAGCATACGTCGATGTAATGAATTTAACTCATTTCACATTTTACTATAGTTATATAATGCATTACTTCTAAATAATGACACTACCTAGCTTATAGAATTTTTTATCGTAAGTGATCTATATTCATTAGTCACAAATTTTATATTGGTTGTCTACGACCTAACACAATCTTTTTTCTTTATCCGAGCTTTGGAATCGACAGTATCGAGGAGTTACAAAGTTATACGATATTTAAGAGAGAGAGAGAGAGAGAGAGAGAGAGAGAGAGAGAGATTCGAAGTTATATTTTTTCTATTTTTTTTTATAAACCAAGATAATTAATTAATATACCTTTTAGGGATTGTATGACGATAAACATGAGACATGGCTGCATGGTTCAATTCTTTCTTTTTTACGGCAGCTATGCATTTATCCTGAACATTGCTATTTTTAAACTAGAAACTTCTTGAATATTAAAGAGTATATATTTTCCACCTGTCATGATAACCATTTTCAGAGATGCTTCTATAAATTTTGGGATTGTTGACACGAATTGAAGTTGAACCATATATAGGATGAGGCACTATACATAATAAGAATTTTTGCAAAAGGTAATGTAGTGGGTGGGGGCGAGGGCATCCCTTAGCAAGGACCATCGAAACTAAACGATGAGTGTTATTGTTTTAGATAATTATTATTTGGATATGAAGAGAATATGTTTATTGGTATGCATGATGTGATCTGTCCAACTTCCTCGTGGGCCTAGCGTAATTAATACAACTAATTTGTGGTGAGTATCTTACCATGCATACTTGAGTGCCAAACATTACATTTAAGTCAGACCACGTGGGAAGAAGATAAAAGTGAAAAGAGTTGTCGATTGAAGACTATGTTTTAAATGTTTTATATAATTATATCAGGTGAAAAGAGTTGTCATCGTTGTTGTATTTCAAATTTTTTTAAAAAAATTATTGGAAATTAGAATAATAGTAAATACACAATTATAATAATTATGAGTTTATTAATTGTTGTACGTAATTATTAGTTCAAAAATTCATTTTATTGAATTATTAATGCATGAAAAACTTTATACTATACAAGCTAGCTATATCTACGTACTTGTTTTTTACAGGCAAATATTACTATTATTCCACTCCAATGATAATATAATTAGTGCATGGTGAAGAAAAAAGTTTCGTCATAATGCATCACTATGTAGAACTGTTGTTGAACACTTGAACTGAAAAATCTGCACCTTAAATTTCCAGCGACGCACTCTTAACTAGTATTATCATTACCCGATATCTTTTTTCTAATTAGAATCCCACCATTAGAATTCTTCTACCATGCATATTATCACTATGATTTGCACGACATCTTCCATTGTCACAAAGAACTTAAGAACGCTCACAATAATTTAGCACTGGCAAGAGGCAATAAACATTTTATGTTAAACAATATATACAAACTAGGGTCTGCCTAGCCAAAAGAATAATAATAATAATACAAACTAGGGTCGTTTAATTATAATCTAAAATAATGTTTTTAAGACTGTGAAAAAGCTTTTTCTTTTAGATTTTCAAAATTTATTGTTATTATAGTTTCTTATATTTTTTTTTCAAATTCTATTTTTTTTATGAAGCTTATACATTGAACGAATTGACATACATTAAAAGTATTTTTTAAGGAAAAAGTTAAAACAAATTAATGCAAATTTGTAATAAAATTTTATATCATTTTGTTTAAAGTGTTTGACTAATTTATCATGGCTATAATAAGCCTATAACACAATAACATGAAACAAAAGCTAACTCTAAACTTCAAATTAATAAGAAAAAATAAAACAAACACCCATCATGGGGCTCGAACCACGATCACAAAATTAAGAGCCTTGCGCTCTATCAACTGAACTAGTTCGGCTTATATTTTAAATGATCATCTATAAATATAAGAATCTACAATCCTAAGAATCCACTTTATATCAATGTTGAACGTTTTTCCCTTTTTTAAAATCCTATTTCGTAGTTGATTTCGTTTTTGGTGGGTCACTTCAAATAAATTAGGTTTTTTTATCGGTAGAAATTGAATACACAGATAATTTATAATATTTACATTTCTTGCTCAATCAATTAAGCGAGACCTCCTTCATAATTAATTAAGTGTTTAATACAACATTCAGATAATATATTAAAAAATAAATAAATAAATAATTCGGCCACTTGTTTGATATGAAACTGTATTGAATACCTAATTAAGCCCAAGACTCTTCATTATTCATTGAAATTGATTAAAAATCATAATTTTGTCATTTTGTCATTTTTTATTTAATGAGTCTCTTATGATTTTGTAATTTTTAATAGATTTTAATTAATAATAAAATGTTTGTTAAAAGAAATATAGTACATAGTATATTGTTAACACTCGTCTTTTAAAATATAGTGTTGGGTAATTTCTCAAAATAATTGGAATTGTTCTTGTGCAAAGCATTTTTTAGGAAAAGGAGAGTTAGGGTGGACTACAGGCGGTTATACAAATGGGTATAAAATTATAATCAAAATTTCTACACAAATAAGGTGAACTATAGCCCAGTCCTACAAAAAAATATAAAATTATAATTAAAATAATATCTACACGCCTAGGGTGTGCTACAGATAGTTCTACAAGTAGGAACAAAGTTACAATCAAAATAAACTCCACACACACCAATATATAAAAATGAAGATTATTTCTAAATGCCTGTTTGTTATTTTTTTATTTTATTAAATCACTTTTTTTATTAAAAAAAAAAGAAATTAGTTTAATGAATTTCCATGCATTTGTTTTATTTTTTCAAAATAATGAAAAGCTGAAAGAAATTTAAAATTTGATTAAAGTTCCTAATTTAGAAGCTATTTGTAATCTGAGTATATTTTTTAAGTGATTTTTATAATTAGAAGCAAACTTGTTTTTACAAGCAAAAAAGTTTATTAATCAAAAGTTTGTGATTAGTACAAGATGTAACCAGCTTATACACAAAGTTTGTACAACATAAATAAAAGCACCGAATCGTTTGCTTATTATTGGGTCGGACCTGCTAACAGAGGTTAGAAGGTGATGGAGAAGCGGTCATTGTTTGTCATGTTGGGACAGTGCTCGAGGTTGATAACCAACTGATTGTCAGAAATTAGCATAATAATGGCCAGTTAGTATGTAGAAAATACACCTAAGAAAGAGAGGTTGCTAGGGTATAACTATATATATACGAGGTGGTCCAGTCAAGTAGCACATGAACATTAACAATATGTTTATCCTTATAAGGATCATATTGTTATGGGTCGAACCGTTTGCAAGTAAATCACATTAAATTATGTTATACGATCATGTTGTGAGTTAAATATTAATAAATAAGATAAATTATCAAATAATTAGGAACATCACGTCATTCATGATCTTAATTAATAATTTTTTGACAATAATATGGATTTTCAAATAAACTTGTTAGTTTCAATATGGGTTTTCCATGAAATGCATGCATGTTTTTGAATTCACATAAATAGAAAAGGGGAAAAAGAAGAATTAATTTTTTAAATAATTTAAATAAAAATAATATATTAATGATTAGATTTGATGTGACATTTTATCAGTCAAATCATCACTTAACAAAATAAAATTAACCACAAATATTAGATTGAAACATAAAAGAATGTCAACTACATATATGACCAAAAGTGAATTTTAGATATTAAATTAAAAATGACCTATTTTTCAAGAGAATAAATAAAATTGTAATATTTCAATTTTCTAAGATCAAATATTCATTTCTGGGCATCAACACAACATCTAGGGCTTAAATTATTCAGGGAGCTAAACTGGCTGGATCCATATCCTCCAAAATTAATTTTAAGACTGCTTGGAACCTATTTTATCTACACTTGGTGTAAGGCGGGCGTAGAGTAAACTCGAATTACCATACCAATCCTTGCTTTTACTTTGCTCTACAGTCTTTTTTCTCTTCTCATTATTCATATTTTTTTTTCCCACCATTCCTTCTTTGGGTTGGATTTAGAAACCTTGGATGTTACTGCAGGCTGAAGTATAAGATTGACACCTGAATAACAGTGGTTTTATTCCTCATTGGATGTTTTGTTTTCGCTGGTGCCAACCCAATACACTTTGACAGCAACCAATATCTTCTCAGGCACAAGAGGGCCATCCTCATGATCCATCAGTTTGGCTTCCCATCTCATGCCCCCAACGATTTTCTTAACCTTGTTAAGAACATCAACTTCGTCCCGGATGATGATTGCTCCTTCAGGCCTTAGGATGCGATCCATCTCTAGAAGGATGTCTTCTAGGTTGCACCTGTCGATCAAATCAGCAAGATTTTCATTAAAGCCTCTTATGAAAAGTTGATAAACATTCAACTTTAATGTCTTGACACTAGAGTGAATAGAATCCACAAAACTATGACTTGTGGCATATGGAAGAAGAGGAAGAAACTTACTTGTCCTGGTACAAGCTGAATAAACCATTAGCATGAATAAGATCATATGTCCTTGGATATGTTGAAAAGCCTTCGCACCTGAAGATAGAAAAATAATGTCATTGCAATTTCATGGTACATTGTTTTCTTCCTCCAATAGGCATATAGTGGAGGAAACAATCAGCAGTGTTGAATTGCTCCTCCATGATTACTTGCTTGATTTAAGTCCGTCATAAATAGTGAAAAACAATACACAATTATTGATTGACGAATAACCAGAAGCAGCAACGGCAAACAATAATATCTCTTTTTGAGTAGGTTCCGAATTAGGAAAAGAAAAAAAAAGGTTGTCTAAACAAATATTAAGAAAGCCATTTTGCATTATAGTATAAATGAAAGATCAAACAACAATTAGCCATGCATCTCAGCTTAATGAATCATTTTTTTGAGTATAGGAAGCCAGTTTGCAAGGAAAATTTTCATGAAATTAGAAGACTACTACAAAATTTAACAGGGTTTTAGAAACTTACCAGTCATGATAAATGCCGATCAGACCTCTCTCATAGACAACACCCAAAGTGTTCTCAGCAATTGTAGGCACAACATTCATCACCCAAGACTTTTGTGATTCAAGCGCAGCTGCAAATCCTCCAAGGCCTGCATTCATGTCCATCACGTTCCGGTATCTGGTAGTGCCAATCAATTTATTAATTCTTTTGTAAGCGTTAACATGCTTTTTCCATAATTTGTTGTCCTCTTGATAAGATTCAGTTGTAGCCCCTGGAATAACCCCCTGGGCTATTCGAGGAGGGACTGCAAAAAGCCTAGCCGGAAACTTCTGTAACTCCCCTCCAGCAACTTCAGTTTTCCTGGTTACCTCAGGTAAAGGGGTTTTGCAGACCTCCATTTTTTGGTACCTATAGAAAGAATCATTGAAACAAGAAAAAATTCAATACACACATGAACATAATACAGATATATAATTTGAAAGAATAAAGAACGAAATCCTATGTAACAATGATATCATAGAGTATTGAATTTGATTCTTGCATGACAAAACCAATCCCCCAAAAATGAAAGCCTACTTAACTTCAAGGATCAAGATTCAAGCATATACCACAGCACACAATACCCACACTCTGCAGATAAAGTAGAAAATAATTTTTCTCCCTTTTCCTTCCAAGTTCCCAAAGTTATTTTAAAAAACAAAATGAATATTATAGGCATCACCCAACTGTTTATTGATGTCTCCTGTTGTGAGAATATCCATTGTACTAAAGTAAATAAAGAAGTTGAATTGTCATACTATCATTTTCCTTGTATTTATTATTTTATGCCCCACCATGTAGGTCATGCTCTCACCTAAGTCTAGCTCACCTGTAAATTTGCTAAATTTTGGAACTTGGCATGAAGTTATCCAGGAGCACATAATTGTCCAAAAATGTGAATAACAAATAAAAAGAATCAGAGGAACAATGTATGAAATCTTCTATTTCGTGTAAATATTAAAATCTCTTGAACTACATATGATAGTTAGTATAATGATCATGATGCCTGACTGAAGTGCATAAGGATAAGCAGGACTTACCATACATCATCAGCGTTATCTAAATCACATGAATTGGGAGACCTTCTTTTGCAGGATTTATCATTTATTTTCTTTCTCCAAATAGCAATATCACCCTTTTCATACTTCTTTTCCCAACAAAGACTTTCAGCTAACTCCTCAAGTTTTGTCTGTTCTGCCTTCAGATATTCCTTGGATCGCTTCCATGTTTGGTAGTATGTTTTCCAATTAATTGGGGGCCCAGACAAAATCCAGTATCCACCAGGCCTTAAGACTCGGTCAACTTCCATTAGATACATTCCCTCTGCATTCAATAATCGGGTGAACGTTGATTAACATTGACAAGCAATTGCATTGAGATAGTGGACAAAAGGATGTCAAATTTACAAGCATATGCATTATTTTGTTTGGAAGTTCAGATGTATCATCATCTAGACATCTACATAAGAAAAGGATAATGACAAAGTATTCTTAATCAATCATATTGACTGTTCAATTTAGCACTAACCATTTGAAGTCCATGGTATCAGACATCGAGAACACTGGGCCATATCGAATGCTCTTGATGGGTATGGAAGGCGGATGGTGCCAAGGACACCAATAACAGCAGGTACCCCTCGTTCTAGAGCAAACTGAACTTGTGCTTCATGGTTGTCCTTCGGAGCAAAGGACATAGCCAGGACATTTCTCTTTAGCAAGTAGGCTCCCCAGCTGGCAACCTGTATAAGTTTTTGTGTTTACACTGATAAAGCAATCACAAACCAATTGAAAGGCATCTATTGAAAAAAAGTAATCTGTGCAACCAAGCATAACAAAAACAAAATGGCAATTGATTCCTAGTACATTCAAAATATTTACATGAAAATTGAGAAATTTGGAATGCTATAGACAAAAGAACATCATATAAGTAAATGGTCAACATGAGATTCCCAAGCAGCACCCATCAGAAGTAATTCTTAAATTTCTTTCTGCTTAATTGCATCTCAGGGAAGCTATAAATATTACAGAGGGAAAGACTTCAAAAAAACATTGGCACAAGAATTATGAATTAAAAATACACACATTTAACAGGGAAAAAAAAAAACGTGACCCTTTAGCTAAGCATTCTGAATCCAATCTGAAATCCCTTAGTGGTATAAGATCAAGGGAAAAGAAAAGAAACTGAGTTATAAAACTTGATTAGGCATTCAGGATAAGGATCTTCAAAAGGGAATTTGTTTTTAAAGTGAAAAAGTAAAGGTGTATGCATCCATCAATTGACTTATACAGCTTTCTGATCTTAATCCATATTAGAGGAGCTTTTACTATTTACTACATATCCTTGAACTAAAGAAAAAGAGCATACCATCAGAAGAATAACTTAATCATTAAAACTTACCCCACAACCAGTGTCCAGTGCTGTTCTGACAGAACCATCTGCAATTGGAATAACTGACGCAAGTTCATCAATATATGCATCTGCTCCTTGAGGGAACATGGTCCCTCCACCTGGAAATTTAAACACATTTCCCTGGAATTGCACCCAGTTTTGAACAGCCTTCTCCACTGTCAAGCTCTTGTAAGGAACATTAGCATAATAGGCATAATCACGGCTTTTAGGCCATGGAAAAGGAGTCGTGTACCCTTCGGGGGCTGGAATGAGACAGTGCAATTTTTCCTTTTCAGCGGGACAATGCCTTTCCCTATAGATCATATTCTCTCTCGGGAATTTCATTGCTTGGTCTTGCTCTTGGCAAGGTGTATAATCAGTATATTTCATGTCACACGGCTTGAATGCTTTAGCTTTTAGCACATCAGGTTTGACAATTTCTACATCACTGTGATGGGATTCAAAACTCAAATTGGGTAAAACAGTACAGTCTGTCATCAGGTTATTAACTTTCACTGCAAGGTTATCTCCCTTCCCAGATCCACTTCTTTGCCATGCTCCCAAAAGATAAAAGAAACAGCACAGACCAAGCACAGCAAATATTGACAGTGGCCTTCGTGCTCTATAGCCCGATGCATTAGTTTTAGAACCCATTAATTGGATGGCAGTACCCTCTCAAACCTATGGCAGTGTACACTGAAACTAATGAGGCTCAAAATCAAGCAAACTACCAAAATTGAACTAATAAAGTAGTAATAATTATCTAAGCACACAGAAGTTAATATATGTTAACAAAAAAAAGGTATATAAGGTAGTTTGGGAGCACAATTTCTAGCAGGAGAAGACCTTATAATAAACGAGCTTAACTCTCTTTCAACCATAGTTTCATCCAAACTCTGCTTTATTTTTTCTTCTCGCAAACATGCAAGCGGATCTAACACTAACATATTTGATAATGATTTTACACGAAGAAAAAGACACTTTTAAAAACAGAGTTTTTGGTGTCACTATTGTCTAATCTTCATAGAATCCAATACCCACTTTCAAACAATCTCATTTGTATAATTGTATTGCATGGGACAACACTCCCCCAACCCCAAATCTCAACTGCTTTATTAGGATCAGCTGAAGATCTAAAATTGCATCCACCAAAAAGAAAAGCTCATAAAAACTGAATCTTTTCAGTGCAAATGTGAACAAGCTCAAACGATGAACAAATCAAGCTGAAAGGTTGCAAACTAAATCCAACTACTTTAGCAATGATAATAAAGACGATAATAACAATAACACAACCAAATAAAATGCTTATATGTTGACAAAATAAAAAGCAACAGCAGCATGAAAATATCATTTGAGAAACGACCCAGAAAGAAAAGAATGGTAAAAAATTCATTTGTACGACTCTTTCACCTTCTAGATCCAAATCAAAGCAGCAAGGTGAGTGAGTGAGTGAGAGAGAGAGAGAGAATTAGCACTATATTTGTAAGTGTGATTTTCAGTGGAACAAAGTTGGAAAGTGACTAGTAGTAACGGGAAGGGGAACAGAAGATAATGACTTTGGACAGTTGAACTATCATCATTTTTGGCAATTGATCCTTTATATTGCCGACAGAGGTAAGGGTAAGGTAAACAAGACGACTTTTCGACTACGACCCATTAAATAGGTATTCACGGTGCGAACATGAGTTTCGACTTTCGAGAAAGGATTCTACCGTGCCAAAGCTTCTCTACCGTATAGATTTATTAATATTTAAATGAAGGGCGCAGATGATTTGGATTTAAGCTGATCATAAAGCACAAAATAATATTGTTATAATTTTATTTTATTTCTTATTTTCTCTTTTCTCTTCCTTTTTTTTTTTTTTTCTTTCTTGCGTCGGATGGCGGTGCCACCTCCCTCCCTGAGCGTCCACCTTCTCCGATCACACCCCCTGCGAGGACCAAAAACGCTCCCAACATAATTTTGTTTAGAAAAGATTCAACTTTTGCTTGTGGATTATGTTTTTTAAATTGGATGTGTAAAAGAATAAAGATGGAATGAGGGGTTACCAGATTTGGGAAAGAGAGGGAAAATATCCAGTCATTAATTTAATTTATTATTATATCAATTTTATTCCAGTGCAATTTTCGTTGATAGTATATAACTTATTTTAACCATTGATCATAAAGAATGCACATCTAACGATTCTAATTGTTTTTGTACCGTGCATACCTTGTAAAACTATATACCTCGCACCGTGTGTATACATCTAAGGGGTGCGCACGCTAGCCGGCGTCGGTAAACAAAGTCATTACTTTTTTCTTTTTCTTTTTTTTTTTTAACTTCTTCCCTGACACAAGATAAATCTTCTTGGTACCCTTGTTTGTCACGGCATCAAATACATCCAAATTCACAAGTTAACAACATATGACCACATCAAATACATCCAAATTCATTATAATTTTTTCAAAAAAATTCTAAAATAGCCTTTAGGTATTTAATTAAAAAATTAAATAATAAAAATAAGTTTGGTGATCTTTAATAAGATTATTAATATTTTTTAAAAAATTAATAAAATTTGTTGGTATTTAATTAAGATTTTTTATAATTTTAAAGAGTCTTACGATATTCATGTATATATATTTTACATATGTTTTTTTTAGATAATTAATCATGATAATTAATAAATTTTGCTTCTTCTTTTTTTTACATAATACAGGTATATATATTTTACATGAAAATTAATATTTCCTTCTATCCTTATTGTAAGATCCAGTTACAAATATTAACAAATTTAGTTAATTTAATTAAAAGCTCTCCTTAAAAAAAAATTTTAAAACTATTCATGTAAAAAAATTAACAAAAAGTTATGTTTCTTCACTATTACGTTATTCAGAAACTAATGTTAATGCAAAACACTTTTGTGAAAAGATAATTAATACATAAAAATTATAAATTAAACCTTATTAAAAAGATTAAACTATATTTTTAAGTTAGATCTTATAATAAGAATCTGATGGAGTATTTTTTGTGTCAAATACATGATTATTACAAGTGAAAAAATTCTCTACATGAGTATTCAATACAATTGGATAATAAAGATTTGAATTTGAAATCTTTAATTAAACTGAAACAACATATAACAGTTAATTTATATGTTTAATGATTATTAATTTACTATTTTTAGCTAGCAATTATGATGTACGTCTAATAAAAATTTGAAATTATGAGAAATACAAAAATAAAAGAAGTATTTAAAATATAAAAAGAATATGTGCATATTTGAAATTAAAAATTTAGGAAATATAACATTAAGAACGGCATATGATATTGTTTAAATAAAATTTTGTCAAGAGATTTAACTTCTCTCACAAAAATTAATTCTAATAGTATAACGTATTAAAGTTGAATGAGAAAATTGGGAGATGTCCTCAACACCATCGGTCACTTCCCTAATTTAATTAGGCTGCGACAAAGAATTGATATCCTTAATTTCAGGGGATCTAATAACTAAATCAATCTAAACATCATTTAATGCAAGCTTGATAGATTAACTACATAGTATATTTTTTGCTGACTGATTAAATATATAATTTAATTCTTCCTAAAAAAAACTTTATAATATAATTAAAAGTAATAAAACGCGTCCATAATTATGGCATATTTTCAGTGATGTATGAAAAAAAAAAAAAAAAAGACACGTGCTGTCGGTGTAGAAGTATATCATAACGGTTTTATGCAATTGATATCTTGGTAATATTAAAATAGTGAGCACCATTTGCATTATTAAACCAAATGTGTTACCATTTAGGATTTAAATCTAATCTTGATATAAAATAAATTATTAAGAAAGAAATACTAATTCATTTTATATGTCTAGAGTTTTCAACAAAGATTAATTATTATTTTTTTGATAAATGTTTCAAAATCAGAAAAGAAAATCAAACCAAGTGTTTTTTTTTTTATGGCACCAAGTATGTTTTCTTTTAGCACCACAAATTAACAATGAACAATGGCTCAGGGGTTGTAAGTTGTAAAATAGGTATTAAGTAATAATAAATTACTTTTTAAACAGTTTAAAATTATACTTAAAAAAATTAAATGATTTTACCTTTACTTTAGTTTAATTATCTCTCACATTAAGTCTTTTTTTAAAGGATTCTTATAAGGTTATTTTCCTTGGTGACGTCTACATATTTATTGGAAAAGTTAATTATTTATATGTACAACACATTTTTCAATAGAGAGAAAAATATAGAAAAGAAAAGAGAGGAGAAAGAAATACTAAGAGATGTATTATTACATTTTATTCATTTTTTCAAGAGCAACGCCAGTAAAATAGATACTTTTTTAATCTAAATATAAAAATTTTAGTATTAGTATGTGACATTATTGATGGTAAATGATATTTTGAAAACTATTTTAAGTATGCTGAACAAATAATCACTTGTTAGCAGCGTAACTTTATAAAATACTGACTAAAAATGTTAACTAGCTCCTCCTTAAAAGATTATTGTTAACAAACAATGTTGATAAAAAATTGTTAGAAATAATAATAATTTCATAACTTCTTCTACTTGAGTTTTTTTAATTAATACCTAACAAATACTTATTAATATTTTAGGGGAAAAAAAATAAGTAAAAATCTTTACCGAGTGCCGACACAATATGAAAATGAATGCATCATTTTCTCAAATTATTTCCCGTCACCATCTTCAATATGTCATCAGAGGCCCCTGTCCTTTTTCACCACTCATTTGCAAATTGTCAAATTGCGTATTACTTTCGGGGTCAAATTTACCGAATTCAAGCTGTTATCCCATCCATCAACCTCAACATCATTTTTAATTTAAATTAATTAGAATTAATAATCGATAAATTTAATAATAAAAAAATTGAAAAGAAAAAAAAAAGGAAAAAAGAAGGAGAAAAAATATGATGATGAAAAATATTAAAAAGAAACTATATGGAGCATAAAGATAACAACATATCTAATATATTCTCCATTAAACTTATAATTTTTCTTAATTCTGGCTTTAAGACACATTATTCGCTATTCTATATTTCACTTCATTAGGTATTGTTTAATTATCTTTTCTCATGTAAATTTTGGTTTACCTCTACCTCTTTTTATATCAAGCTCTTGGTAACAAATTTTTATTTTTATGGAAACATTCAAGAGTCATCTCATTACATGCACAAAACATCTCAATCTATGTTTTCTCATCTTTTCACTCAACGGTACTAGTGATACCTTTCGTCGAATATTTTCATTTCTTATCTTATCTATCTTTATATACCCACATATCCACATTAGCATCTTCAATTCTGTTATCCTGTTTTATGCTCATGTTGTCTATGTGTTGGCCAACATTCAACTCCATATAACATTACAGGTCTTACAATTGTTTTATGGAATTTTTCTTTTAGTTTAAGGAGAATTTTACCGTCCTACAAAAATCTAAATGCACTGCACCATTTCATCCACCCTGCTCTGATTCTATAATTTACATCATCATCAATATCTTTACCTTTTATAAAATTGATCTCAAATATCTAAAAATATTTTTCTTAAATATCTCTTGACCAAATAAATACACGAGGTCTTAATCACCATTTCTTACCTATATCTCATTTTTCTTATATTTTATTTTTACTTTTTAAATTGGTCATTAGAGTAGAGGAGTAGTTAAAATGTATAATTATTTTAAAATATAATTTTACATTATAGAATTAGACAATCCCAAAGTTAAAAAAAGAATGTATAAAAATACCTTTTTGATGCAGGAAACGACAACCTAAATTATTTTAAAATATAATTTTACATTATGGAATTAGACAATCCCAAAGTTAAAAAAAAGAGTGTATAAGAAATAACTTTTGATGCAGGAAGCAACAACCTAAATTCAATTACTTACCAAACTTTTTTACCACAAATTGAAAAAAAGACCAACTAGTAGTAGCAGCAAATTAAGGACTTTCTGGGCCCAAAATGCTTAATTTAATTATCAGATCATGCTCAGTTTGTATGGGTCAATCAGAGACTAACTAGAGTAGCAAATCTAAAGGACTTCATTTTTCTCCTACAAGCAGCAAAAAGACATTCCACTGTTTAAGCATGCAGGTCTCATGAATGTACAACTTTGTCCGCTGAAAATATCTGCATAAGATTTAGTCCATATTTTATACTCTACAAAAGTCTCAGTCAACTCATCTTTTGAATAACTTTGGATGCTAATGATTGCGTGATCTGTAAGGCTATTTCCGAATTAGTGGTAGAGAATGAGATGAATTATAATTATAATGAATGAATTAGAATGTTATTCTAGTGTTAGAATATTTTATAATGAAATGGAACAAAAACTTTATTCTATTGTTTAAGAAAATGATATTCTCACATTATCCTATTTTAAATATATCATCCTTGAGATGTTAATGATTAGATTAAATTTTGTAAAAAAAAAAAAGTTATGTTTATAATTTGAAAATTATGTTTTCTCAAGTACATCTCAAATTTGATGGAAGAAAATTATGATTAAACAATTGAACAGAATGAATCATGATCCATCTTTTTTTATTGTGTTTTATTTTTATTTTTATAAATCATACAATGAAATAATTTCTCCTTCTATTTCATCCTCTGCCATCAGTCCAAACATAGCCTAATGTGATGACTTGTGGATGTGTTTGACTTAATTTTTATTTAAAAATATCTTAAAATTAAAGATTAAAATAAGAGTTTTATAAGTAAATTAAAAGTTGTTAGATACATTATATTTTACTTTTTAACTTAAAAGAGCTAATCAAAGAGAGAATGGTGAGATAGAGAAAATGAGAGAAGAATATATTTTTTAAGCCTTGGGACCATTTCATAATTAAATGAGTTTTCCTTATGTCCTCTTGAAGGGTAAAGATAATTTTCATGAAATCCAACTTGGGACAATGATCCTTATTTATAAACTTGATTTGTGTTATTTTTAATTTGATCCCTACAAATAAAAAATACTCTCTTTGGCCTCTGTACATTTATTTCCATAACAATTATACCCCTTAAAATTTAAAACTTTAATTTTAAATTAGCCCACTTTATTTAGGCTTATACAAATACAGCTAAACAAATTTTAAATTACATGTATATCCTTATACATTGAATTTTATTCTAACATATCCCCACGAAGCCATATATATAATTTTTTTTAAAAATATGTTCAATTTTATGAACTTAATATTTTGCCATTAATAAAATAAAAATAAGAGATAAGACAAAATATCAAGGGAAAAGTAAAATTATAAAATATAGTTATTTAAAACAATTTGTATTCATTTATATTTTTAAATAATTAATTAGAGTTTAATTATTATACACGGATACTTTTACACTTTTATCCAATAATTATATATATATATATATATGATAATTTGTTATTAAATGATAATTATTATGTTATAATATAAAATAATTTTAAATTTTCATTAATAGTAATTATCGCTCAATTAATTAAACAAATCATAGACATTTTTTTTACAGCAAAATCATAGACACTTATACCTCAAAAAATGGTATCTCAAAATCAGTCACTTATACAATTTTTTCCTCAGTGGTCAATGCTATTTCCATTTGACGAGAAGCTTTTTAAATTGCCCCTTCAAAGGCAAGTGCTTTGTATAATAGTTGGTGGCCACTGGTCAATGCTAACTGGTGAGCTAAACTGCTAAAGCATTTCCAGCATGCTATTTGTTTGTTTCTTTTTTCATTTATTGGATTATTATTGCGTGACAAGAAAAATCTCGTATGTTATTACATCCTTTTTTTATTCCTCCAGCAACGATAACATATATGTACCTCTTCCAATACTATAGGCCTCTCCGCCTCTGCTTTATTCTTTTCGTATAACAAGTCATCACTCATCATCAGAATGCTAACCAATTTTAATTTAATAATCATTTGCTTTTCAAACTCCATCATAACCAATAAGTTTCAAAGCTATCTTTCAATAAAAAAATAAAAAAAAATTAATTCGGTGCTTCGTAAATATCGACGGCATTCTAGTGCAAACAAACTCATAAGCAAAAACCTACTCAGTGGTAAAACAACAACAAATTATATATATTTTAAATGTACACACATTTTGGGTGTATCCAAATGTGGAAAAAAAGAAAATAAGAAAAGTAAGACAATAACAAATAAAAAGAAAAATATGAAAAAATAGAAATAGCTAGTTGCATATTTATAATAATGATTATTATTATTAAAAAAAAAAGGCAATTACACTGATAGAAAATCTAGACGGACTACATGATACTGCATGCATTTGGGTTGTCGTCGCTGAAAGCTGCCTATTTCACCTCGAAGGAGCTCGCACGTGCGAAAGCGGAAGCTTCTGGATCCTGCAGCACGTTGCGCACGTACCCTGGTGGTGCCTTCTTGTCATAAGCTTCGGGTGCGTAAGGTTTCGGAACAATGTCGTATGGGACGTAGGCAGGGTGGATTAGAAAAAAAATTAAGGGGGCACTAGTGGTGGGGTTTCGGCGGGCACTGTTCCTGAATTTTTTTTTTAAAAAAAATAAAGGAATAAATCATTATAATAAAAATGTAAAAAATGGTATAATTTAAAAGTGGAAAATGACTAAATTAACATGTGGTCGGTACTTAAAAAATAATATGAATGTGACCACTGCATTCATGAAAATTACAAACATACATATTCATGTTCACTTCTTTCTTATTTTTCATCCTTTTTATTATTTTTTTATGCTTTTTAATTTTTCCTCATACAAACATCTAAACTATTTTTTATTTTATTTTATTATTATAAAAAAAATTACTCAAAAAATAATATTTTTAAATGTATTCTTGAGAATTTAAGGAGGGACACTCCCCCCAATCTGCAACGTGCATCCACCTCTGGGCGTAGGGCCAGAACTCTGCTTCTAGCTTGCCCGTGTGGTGCCTCACACGTTTTAAAACTTTGTGCGCGTCCAAATAGCCAATGTCAGTGAGCTTGCTCTGCTTTGTGCGTGCAACCTAGGGGATGCAAGAGAGGATGAGGTGTAAACTTAAAAACAATTGATATCATAGAATGTACGAGAAAACGCATAAGAGAAACGCAGGATCCATGAATCATTACATATATATGCCGGTAAGATTAACAACAAACATTGCGGTATAGTCGTTGTAAGTTCTAAAATATATTTTATGATCTAATCATGCTCATATACAAATAACAAAAGTAATTAGATGAAGGATGAAAAAATTAAGATCATAAATATTTTATATCATTATTATTTTTGTTTGCTTAGAAGATGAGTTGAGTTGTATCTGAGTCAAGTAATCCGTGAGTACTTTGTAAGTCTTTCAAACTCTAACTCTAATGTATAAATGGTGTCTTGCATATATCTAAGAGAGAGTCCATGGATCCAAAGTCTGAAATCACACCACTCTAACCATCAAGGTGCATTAGTGGTGTGCAGAAAATATGAGAATTGAGATTTTTTGTTAACGTGACAGATTGTTGCTGAAAAATGTAGACTATATTTTTGACTTTATCTTAGTTAGTTACAAAAATAACTAAGAATAAAGACACACTTACATTCTCTCACTTGGTCCACATATCCTATCATATACTATAGTGAAAAATAAAATACATGAATCATGATGATAGTTCCTCTAATATGTACGAGTATTATCTTCTTTGTATTACATTGCATTATATTTCCCAAGCCCATACAATTTAATGAATAACCCAATGTTTATTCTAGGTTCAAACTTAATTGATGTTTTTTAGAATATATAACATTGATACGCATAAACTGAATGAAAAATATCACAATAGAGTTTCTTAATACCATTCTTACAATGAAAATCACATATGGGAACCAAGTCTCATCCTGTCCACCACTTGTTGAGGTTAGTTGGACTAGGACGGGTTCTCTGAAACAGTCGTAGTTTAAGAGAGTAGAAATTAAATGGCCATTTTACCGAAAGGGGGTAATTTTTTTTTAATTACCGATTGGTGGTACTTTTCAAAATATTTACGGGAAAGGGGTAAGTCGTAAAAAATTTTACGAATTCTAAAAAAGAAGTCGTAAATATTTTTACGACTTATTTTTTTATTTTATTTAACTAAAATCGGATACAAATTTACGACTTCTAAATGTAATTTTTTTTTAAATTACGACTTTGAAGTCGTAAAGTAAAATCGTGCATAAATATACGACTTCTCTTTTAATTTTATTTTTCTCGTCTATGACTTTGAAGTCGTATTTGTTTTTTTTTTAGGAAGTCGTATTGTATTTTACGACTTCCATATATGCATACGACTTTACCTTTTTTTTTTTTTGGCTTTTCCGTTTTTTTAGGATGCTTTTGTTTAAGTTTTGTTTAATTTTTGTAATTTATTTTGTTTAGTAAATTTTAATAAAATTATTTTATTTATTATTTAACAATACACTAATTTTAATATATTTGTTTGGTTTAATATTTTGTAAATTTTTTTTATTTTGTATTCAATATAAACATTAAAAGAAAATATTGTTTTGTTTTGTTATTTATTTTTGT
>PYAF01000348.1:2403845-2428015 GCA_007407185.1 Glycine tomentella
CAAAATTAATAATAAAATTCGATCAATTAATTTTATAATTATTCATATTAACTTCTTAATCAATTTTATAATAATTATTTAATTACACAAATTAATGGTCATCAAAGTAATAATAATTTTCCAATTAAACGCAATTACATTTATAATATTTTCAACATTTTACTATTCCACATTTATATCAAAATTATGAAACACAATTACATTTATAATATTTTCAACATATCGATTTTATTAAGACATTGTAATTGTCAATAAAATTTGAATCAATTCAAAATTAAATTGATTGAATTAAAGAAGGCTGAAAGATAATTGACATAAAGTTATAATATAAACCTTGTTACATTCTCGGAAGTATAAAGATTGGAATATTTATTCCCATGTTTGGTGATAGGAAGTTATCAGAAAATATTATCTCAGAAAAGTTTTTATTCCCAGAAAATAGTAACCAAAAAAAAATAATAAAAAATGAAGATACAATTTTGTCGACACACTTTGACGAAGCTTTTACGGTTGGCCTAGGCCACTGTTTATCCGAACCTGACTGGTAGATGCACGCTGATGAGTAGTTGTAATTTGTTATTAGTTATAGTATAAATAAAAGTAGCTCAACCGTTTCAATACCTAAGTGCAACAAAAAATAAAATAAAATCTATAGGTTATTGATGCATTTTGATTTAGATATCAGGTATCAATTTCTCATTTTCTCTCATTGTTGAATCCACAAAGAACATGCCCTCCAACATTCTTCTGTCTGTTATTAAGTTGCCATATTTTGGTTTTCAAGCACATACACATGTTCAATTTTGTTGCTCTTCATTTGGTGCCCTTTTATATATAATTTTCTTCCTCAGTACTTGTTCTATATTGGATTCTTTAGACTTAGTTGCATATTGGTGTTAGGGAATATTATAGATAGATAGACTACAGACAAACAAATACAGATAAAAATTATAGATAGGTAATTTTCAATGCAATGTTTTTTTAAAAAATTGGGAATTTGGATAAAATCATACATCTTTCACTTGTGCTAGCTCACAAAAACTACGGCTTTTGCTCTCTATTTGACATCATTACTTTTTCGTGTGTGTCAAACATGGAGTCTTTAAGCTACTACACTTTCTTTATGTTTGCTTCTACGTACAGGTCGGGTGTAATACATATTTGAGTTTAGATGTATGATGTAACACACTTTCAATTCAATAATAGATAACTGATGTTTTATGTGTTTGTGGTTGTTTTCATCTTCGATCTTCGTTGTGCATGTGTGGTTTCCCCCCCAACAAATGGTATCACTTATATATGACTGCTGTGTCTTGTATTAATGTAATTGTTAGAAATTAGGATTGCTTCTTCATTTAGCATTTTCTTCTAATCTAATGCTCTCATGGCAAAAAAATTCACTGCTTATTTAGAATTGGAGATGGCAGAGTTACCAGGATATTTTCGTTACTGCTTGAACACAGGGAAACTTGTCCTTGTGGCAATTTTGGTATCTGGAGGAGTTGTTTTGCAAATTTTGGTCAGTATTTTCCCCCCTCCTTGGTGGTGCTATGTATATTTAAATATGTGATGTGACAAGAGAAACTTTTATGTGTTGGCACAACGGAAGCAACTGGGGACATGACGTGTTTATTAGGATCTAGAGAGAAATTATTGTATGTCCTGAATCATTATGATCCTGATTAATTTCCAAGTGACACATAGTTGAGTTTTATTAACTCTTTTTTAATAAATTAAAAAATTCAACTACTTGTTACACTAAGAATGATTGAGACTATGGACATACAGTGATTTGTGACTTATGACCACCCCAATTCCTTTTTAATATATATAGTAAAATGTAATTACTTAGATTTGTTCTGTGGCAGGCATGTGCATTGTATAATAATTGGTGGCCAATGCTAACTGGTGAGATAAAGCATCGTTGAATTCGATTCTCCTGCATGCTATTTAATTGTTCTTTTTCATTCATGGGATAATTAATTACGTAATGACAAGAAAATCTTCATGTATGTTAGCATTACATCTTTTTCTATTCTTCCTGCAGCAATAACATATGCGCTTCTTCCAATGCCTTTGCTCTTCTTGGCGGGATCTGGACGTTCTTCCTTATTTTCTGAATCAGATACCAGGTAAGTTAGTGTCTGAATTCTCCTAGTCCAAGCTGGGAAATTGAATCATTCAATTGTATTTTTTTTTGTGGTGTGAATCTGATGAATGGAGCAGCTGGGTGAATGCAACCAAGTTCTTAACCGGGGCCTCAGCTGTTGGAAGCATTGCCATTCCAGCCATATTAAAGCATTCTGGTGTTATAGGTTGGGGAGCCTTTGCAATGGAACTCTCTTCCTTCTTTGTGTTTGTATTTGCAATAATGTGTTACATTCGGATTAATGATGAAGATGATTATAGTAGTCTTTGAGATGGGAGCATAAGCATAAGAGGTATTGGTTTGTCAGTGTAAAAATGTTATTTTACCTTTGCTTGTGGGAGCCTCACCTTTATTTTTTTGATATATCAAATTCATCACTTTTTCCCCATTTGAAATTAAGAGGCACTATTAATTAAATGGCGTTTAACATTGTAGACCTCTCAACGTTAGAGGATCATTTAATGTTGGTTGGTGATTGAGGCATCTTCTGTTTGTGTTTGAGTTTAATCCTCTACCACAATTTGCATCCTTTCTGTCCGAGACTATGCTGAGTCTTCCTTTGTCACTCTTGGATGTGTTATTTACAATTGCCTTTTGATATTGGTGTTAGCGAGATAGGAAGTTGGATTTTCTGATGTAGAGGACTCCAGAAGGTGGGGTTCTTGCTATAATGAAATCTTATACATGATACAAAGGTTGTCAGAATCGCGATTTTACGTAAAATCGTGAAGATCTCGTAGAATCGAATCGTAGAATTAAATTGTAGAATCATAAGAGTCTATTTCAGACCCAAAAAAAAAAGTAAATTACCTTACCTATAGATAAATATGAAACATAAATTCATAACATTGACAAGTATTTTTTGCTCCAACAAAGACAGCTCACCCGTGACATTTAACATCAATGTCTTTAATCATAAATGCATAACTTTGATAAGCCCAAATACACTATGAAGACTGACATTACAACTTTACTAAAGTTTACTTTACAAGTTGTTCTTAACTTCTGCTTATGAGCTACCATTACACAAGTTTCCTCAACCACACAACATCATACACCAAATCCACTCATGACTGAACAACCACTTTAGCATATACACCTGATGTACACGGATTTAGTATAAACTCCCTTCCTTATCATTTCCAAAAAGAAGCCAAATGAAACCAAGAGAAAACCAATACAAACACTTGTACTAAAAACCAGCAATAACGGATATTATTCCAAACAGAAGGCTAAAAACAAATTAACTGTGCTTATGACAGGCTAAGCAAGTTTAAATAATTTAAAAACTAAAACATACACATAAATTAAAATCAAAGACAAAATTGCAAGCACAGATAGGAGTTACACTTCCAATCCTGGTTAGTTTGACAAAACATTCTCTATTTTCATTTTGTGTTTTCACTTCTAATTACAAAAACATCACCTAATTTTCACTTCATTTTCTATTTTCAAGTGTATAGCAAGAGAAATGTTAGCAAAGCTACACTCTCCGGCATGCTGTTTAGAATACATCCTCCAAAGCTACACTCTCCGACATCAATGTCTTAATTATAAAGCTAAGCCATATTAAATTTCTCATTTTAACCCCTTTTGATAGAGACATTATCAATATCGGTTCAACCAAGTTTGAGCTCTTTTAATTAAGAGATGCAACAGCACTGCAAGAGCAAAGACAGAGATTCAACACACTTCATTACAGCATGTCTAGCTTGTGTTCAGGGACAACCTATTGATGGATCCGTTCAAGCTCAAGCACTGTATGATGTAGTATGGCATGGCCGATCAATAACATTTAACCCACTGAACATTTAACCCAACTGATCAATAACATCGGGAGCCAGGGGGGAAGTCGAGAAGAAGAACTTACCTAGCCAGGGGAGAGACGAGCTGACGACGACGGAGCCACCTCAACCACGGACCCACGGGGAACGACGATGGATCACGAACGCAGAGAACGGAGCGGGAGCACGAACGCACGAACGAAGCAGTGAGTAGAGCACGAACGAAACACGATTTTGTTTTTCTAAAGCCCTAATTGCGTTGTCAAAACAACGCCGTTTTGCTAGGTGCACAGAATCGCTCACTTGCTTCTCAATCGCGATTCTACCCCTAAAACGATTCTACCACCGATTTAAAGTGCAGAGGGTATTTAGACTCGTAAACTTGTGCGATTTTGCAATTTAAATCGCGAGTTTGACAACCATGATGGCACCAAACAGGGGCGGATCCAGGACTCTAAAGAAGGATGTGCACTCAACAAAGTAGAAGTTGAGATGAATTTGCTTTAAAAGAAAAAAAAAATTGATGTGTACCTGTTGAGTAAACGGAAGCGCAGAAACGGTCTTATATCAATTCCTCATCACAAGAATCTTCTCCCTCATGGATTGTCAACTCTCCAACCTCTTCTATTTGATCAAAAGAACCCTACAATCATAAATTACAACACTCAAAATAACTTCATTCTTAGAAAGCGCTGTTTCATTTCTAATCATATTTTTTGATTCTACAGCAGAATATTCCATTATAACAAATTGATAGAAAGAAGCCATAAGTCAAAGAGTTAAAACAGATTAAAGCAAGATAATGAATGTAAATTTTTTAATCGATAAAAACAAACACACAATGTGAATCACTGAATCTAGAAGTATGAGCCTATTATCCACCCCAATCTTAATGGTAGAAGGAAATCGATCCTATTACAACCTGGAGAAAATTAACTTTAGTTAACCATAAGACAAACGCCGCTTCTCCTTTCTTTCCTATTATTTTCTTAATAATCACATACGAAAAGGCGGAATAGTGGAACAGGAACAGAAATCCAAACCCAAAAAGAACTGGACAAAAATGAATCAATACAAAGAGAAAGTCATACAATTACGAACCTGTCTCTCGCCGTTGCCGATGTCGGCACGTTGCTGATTTGCTGTCAATGGAGAACTGAATCAGCTTCTCTGATATTGTTTTCCTTGCTCCTTCTAATCAACATAGCAGAACAATCATCAGCCTCCAGTCGTCCCCTGCATCTCGGCACGGCCACGCGGGACAGGGGATGTTGACGATGTTCTCTTCGAGCTTCGATTCCATGTACTCACACACAGACGCTGCGAGCTTGCAACCTGCGAGATTGGGCGACGTAGTCGGCGCCTCGACGGAGTCGCGGAGAGAGGAGGACGCGTCCACTTGGAGAGGTAGTTGGCGGGGGCTTGAGGAGTGAGGTGTCGTCATGGTCTGTGCGGCTGGTTGTGGACTGTGGTGTGCGGTGCTGGGCTGCTAGCGCGACCTTGTGGTGTGCGGCGCCGCGTAGTCTGTTACCTTCGTTTGCGTCTTACTCTCAATCTCTCACACAACATGTAAGCTTCTTTTTTGTTAGGTTAGATTTTGTGAAAAAAATAAATTAAAAGGACATTTCGTAACTTTACCCTAAAAATTGAGGGTGGACACTTGCCCACCTTCTCCCCTATTTTTCCCCCTCAAGAATCAAGATATCTCTAACTTAGTGTCAAAGACTTGTAGCATCTTTGAAAATCAGGTGAAAAATTATTTTTGAAATAAAAGTACTTTTATCAAAGGATCATAACTCTTGTTTTTATTTTTATTATGTATTTATCCATTAGATCTGTATTGAAATGCGTATCATTATTTTCAACTGCAAATCAAACTTGCACTAATTTTTTAGATATGAAAATGTATATAAAGGATTGATCTGTCCTAGTATATATTTTTCTTTTTCCGCATACAATAAATTTAAGAATTCAACTTTTGATCACATACTTAAATCACATGATTAATTATTTGCCAATCATACTACATCAGGTTCAACAAAAACAAAAAAAAAATTACTGTTTAAAAGTTATTGAAGTAGGTTTGAAAAAAAAAATATGCCTAAATGGTTTCTCCAAAATTGAAGACCCGGACAAATAATAGAGACAACCCAATTAGAGCACCTTTAGTGCTGAATCTTGGGGAGGAATCTTGAGTTGAAGATCTCTCCTTCCTCAGATTTACCACTAAAGGGAGGATGAAGATCTCAATGTGGAGATCTGGTTCCTCCACAAGAACTTTGAAGATCTGCACAAAGTCCAAAAAAATTACATTTTTATGTTGTAAAAGACTACAAAATGGGCGGGGAGCAACAACTCACAACCCAACCAACCGCAAAAGAGAAACGAAAAAAAAAAGAAAAGGAATAGAATATACCTGAGGGAAGCAGAGGAGAACTCGAAGGAGGGGGAGGCTCGGATTGCAGAGGCACTGTGAGAGGGAGGGGGAAGAAGAGAAAAAAAAGGGAGCGGGGAGGTAGCGGAGGAAGGGAAAAAGAAAGAAAAGGGGGTGAGAAGGAAGGGGAAGAAGAAAGAAAAAAGGGGAGGAGAAGAAAGAAAGAAAAATGGGGGGAGAAGGGGGGGGGAGAAGAAGAAGAAAGAAAAAAAAAATAGGGGAGGGGGAAGGGGGAGGGCCGGGGGGGGGGGGGGGGGAAGAAAAAGAAAAAAGAAAAAAAGGGGGAGGGGGTGAGTGGGGAATGTGAGTGGGGGGAAGTGGGAAAGGGGAAATGAAAAAAAAAAAGGGAAAGGGGAAGATTCTAGAGGGAGGAAAAAAAAAAGAGAAGGGCAATGACCGTTGGGGGAAAGGAGAAAATAAAAGAAAACAGGGGTGTGGAGGGGAGGGAAGGGGTGAGGAGATGAAAAAACGAAAAAAAATTAATACTTAAAAATTAGAATTAAACTAGCCGTTTTTTTTTTTGAAATTCTTTTGCTATGAATTGGTTCACAACTAACCATTGATGCATACAACTTTCATTTTCATTTGTTAATCTTTTTCTCCAATCTCTTAGTTAAATTTTATTTGTGTGAAATAGATCCATCTCAATTTGATTGGCAAAGTTATATGAATTTTTTACAAAATTACCACATCCCTCCGTCAACCCAAAATTCAGAAAATCGCCCCCCCTTTTTTCCCCCTCCTTTTTTACCACCACCACCACCAAATTATTTCATGTCAAGCACTCAAATCCCTTCCACCAAAAATTCTCAAAGTTCTCAAACATTTCCTTCAATGCCACCAAACAACCCTACCATCGTTGAAAATCATGAAGTTGGTGCACAATTTTCACAGTTTTCTACCCAAATTGGGTTAGAAGATACTGTCGTTGAGGAAGTAGGAGGATCTTCTACAAAAAGAAAGTCTCGAGTCGCATTCGCAATTGAAGAAGATACGTGTCTCATTAGTTCATGGCTCAACATCTCAACCGATTCAATTGTTGGTGTTGGTCAAGGAAAAAAAACATTTTGGTTGAGAGTCATGGAAAATTACAACAAATTTAGAGGTGAACTTCGCGAAAGAGCATTGAATCAATTGAAATCGTGAAGGCAAAAAATTAATTTGGGCGTACGAAAATTCAAAGGTCATTACAAGCAAGCAATATCATTGAAGAAAAGTGGTTGCACGGAGAATGATGTCATGCTTCATGCATATGCCATATGGAAGGAAGACGAAGGAAGCGATTTTGGTTTGGAACATGCTTGGCGACTTCTGAGAGATCAACCGAAATGGTTAAACTAGTTTCCTGAAAATTGCTCTAAGAGGACAAAGATTTCTACAGCTGGGGCATATTCATCATTATCTAATGCAGAAACACAAGTGGAAGATGCCAAAGTTGACACACCGCCTCCAACTGCTCGTCCAATGGGGTAAAAGGCAGCCAAAAGGAAGAGCAAGGGGAAAGGAGTAGGAACATCTACCAATGTTGTGGACTTGACTGGTGTAGAGGAAGCAATGAGGGAAAGAAATATTGTGAACGCCAAACTAGTAGTCTTACAAGAGAAAGAACTGGAAAAAGAGTATTACGACATTCTCATGAAGGACACACCTACAATGTTTGATTTAATTATAAAATTATCCGTTATAAAACTAGCCGTTATAGAACTAGTCGGTATAAAACTAGCCGTTACAAAACTAACCGTTATAAAACTAGCCGTTATGATTTGCTATATATTTGTTCAATTCTCATTCATTCTTGCACATCTCCTACAATCATTCATACAATGGATCGAAATAATGAGTTCGATAGAGTTTGGAAAAAAACTGTTTATCAAACACTTTATGACGATAGTGATGAACAAATATTGAGCTATCTACGTGAGATGCAACATCAAGGAGGCAACAACAACCAACGTCCAAGGCATAGAAGAGTCATTAATCGCAATCGTGAAGATGGGCATTTACGATTGATGAATGACTACTTCTCAGAAAATTTGGTTTACACAGAGACTCAATTCCGATGTAGGTTTCGAATGCGGCGACAATTGTTCAATCGAATTGTCAACGCTCTTAGTAACCACAATGAGGATTTGCAAATGAGACCTGATGCTGTTGGTAGAATGGGTCTCTCGCCATTGCAAAAGTGTACTGCAACTATCCGGATATTGGCATAGGGATCACCTGCTGATTGTGTGGATGAGTACATTAAAATTGGCGAATGGACCGTAACTCAATGCTTACAAAAATTTGTAAGGGGTGTCAATGAGATATTTGGAGAAGAGTACTTGAGAAGACCCAACAACAATGACATAAACCGCCTACAACAAATTGGAGATGCACGAGGGTTTCCAGGTATGTTAGGTTCTATTGATTGCATGCATTGGGAGTGGAAAAATTGTCTAGTTGCATGACAGGGTCAATTTCGTAGAGGTGATCATCGCAAACCCACAATAATACTTGAAGCAGTTGCTTCACAAGACTTGTGGATTTGACATGCATTTTTTGGAGTTGCGGGTTCAAACAATGACATTAATGTGTTAAATCAATCGCCTGTGTTTAATGAGGTTTTGCAAGGTCGAGCTCCTCCAGTACAATTTACAATTAATGGAACTCCATACAATATGGGGTACTATCTTGTAGATGGTATTTATCCTAATTGGGCCACATTTGTGAAGACCATACCAATGCCACAAGGTCCGAAAAGAAAATTATTTTCAAAATGTCAAGAAGCAGTGAGAAAGGATGTTGAACGAGATTTGGTGTGCTCAAATCTCGATTCACAATTATATGTGGTCCATCGCGTGCCTGGAGCATGGATACAATGAAGGATATAATGTTGGCATGCATTATATTGCATAACATGATTGTCCAAGAAGAGCGAGATACATTTGGTGGTAATGTAGATGTTGATTATGATCACGTAGATAATGACATTTCAAATGTTGAAGTATCTCGTGATGCTCCTCCTGACTTTGCTACATACTTGCAAACAAGACGTGTTATGCATACAAGAGGAATTCATCAACAACTTCAAGCAGACTTGGTGGAGCATATTTGAGAACATTGCGGTCACGAAAATAATGAAAATTGATTTTTCTTTAAAATTAATATATTACATTTTTTTATTATTAATTTTATGTATTTTTCATTTAATTGTCTTTCAATTATAAATAAAAATTAATTAAATTTTATCATTTCTTAATATTAATATTTTTTTCTATGTTTTATTAAGTAAAATTAATTACTTAATTAATTAAATTTAATTTAATCAAAATTTAAATATTTAATAGTGGAGTCCATATGAGACTTATTAAAAATTATCTAAGATCTCAATTTGAGATCTAGTACTAAAGAAAAAAATACCATAAATTTTAAAAGATTTTCAATCCTATATAAGATACTGTGAATGTGAATCTACGGTGCTATGAGAACACAAACAAACGAGTCTGACAACAAATTTACGTGGCAGCAACAAATTAAGAAATGCCGCACGCAACAGAATAATGGTAAGAAAATGCTCAAAATGTCGTGTTGTTTATGAATTTCACAATAGTTACTACGTCAACAATTCCAAATTAGTGTGTATGAGCAACAGAAAAGTCCAATCTGATCAACTTAGTGAAGTCAAACTTTTATTTTGTCGGCGTTGAATAATTTACTCCTATGGATTGGTCTACAATTACATATATTGGAAACTGGAAAGTAGCGTTATATATTTAATATCTATACTTCAATATTTGCGGCTCACTTTGGCTTTGCAAGCTCCTCTTCAAATCTTGATGTTATCCCCTTCATAGTTTTCATTACATTTTTGTTTTTTAAAATGGAGGTGGTTCAAGAGCAGCAGCTACAAAATACAGGTTAGTTTCTCAATCACACTCTCTTCTTAAAAAACTCTCACTGATTCTTGAACATTCTTGGTTTTCTTGAAACAGAAACAAACACCAAAGGAAGATAATAATAATCACTGGTTCCTCAAATCCTCATCCTTTTATCTCATACATAAGAATCACTATGTTCCTCTTGCTAGGATTTTATATTATGTTAGCTATTATTGCAAACAGGGTAGATGATGAAACTCACTGTGTTTGGCCCAGGCCAATCCACCTTATAAAAGTGTTGCTTGTAATTGGCTAATAATATGGTCATGTCCGATTTCAATATCTAGAAGATGAAACTTGGAAAAAGTTAGAGATTGGTTGAACACCACGTCTTTAGTTTTATCACAAAGAAAGAATTTAAATAATGGCATAAAGAAAGATGTAATGATTCAGTTAAGCTGAATCCAGCATGATGATAGAGGAACTTAGGATAAGATTAAGGAGAAACCTTGCTTCTCCAGCATGAATTCAGCATTAAGGAGGAACTTAATTGAGAAGCAAGTTCCTCCTTAATCTTGTACCGAATAATAATCTCCTCAATTCAGCATTTTCAGCATTCTGTTTGATATTTTGATTTAAAACAAGTATTTAGCTCTAATTATGTAAGATAGAAGTCATAGAAGTTCTCACTAATCTCAGTTTCTCGTGTGGTTTCCTCAGATGACAGAAAAATACACAACTCAGACAGAAACTCAAATGTCACACAGCAACTTGAACATCCAAGATTCAGAAAATACAAATGGTGGCTACGTGTGTCCCTCTACATAATCTTTCTTCTTGTAGGCCAATCTGCAGCTACTCTTTTGGGAAGATTATACTATGACAATGGTGGTAATAGCAAATGGATGGCAACATTTGTTCAATCAGCTGGATTCCCTGTACTTCTTCCACTTCTTTTTTACTTCCCAAGACAAACACATGCCAAGTTTAATAACAATCCCAGCAATAATGATTATTCCTACAAAACAAAACCAAAATTTTCTACCCTTGTTTTCCTCTATCTAGCTTTTGGCCTAATTCTCACAGGGGACAACTTGATGTATTCCTATGGACTTTTATATCTTCCTCTTTCCACCTATTCTCTACTATGTGCCACCCAATTAGGCTTCAACGCGGTGTTCTCTTTCTTCCTCAATTCCCAGAAATTCACAGCATTAATAATCAATTCGGTAGTCCTCCTTACCATATCAGCTTCTCTGCTTGCAATCAACACCGATTCCGACGAGGACTCAACCGGTCTTTCCAGAGAAAAGCATGTAATTGGATTCTTCTGCACCATTGGTGCATCAGCTACATTCTCTCTGTACCTCTCTCTTGTGCAGCTTTCTTTTCAGAAAGTTGTAAAGAGAGAAACCTTTTCTGCTGTGTTGGACATGCAATTTTACCCATCCTTCATTGCTACATGTGCTTGTGTAGTAGGGTTGTTTGCAAGTGGAGAGTGGAAAAGTTTGAACAATGAGATGAAGGGATATGATAAGGGAAGTGTGTCATATGTAATGACTCTACTTTGGATTGCTGTGACATGGCAAATATCCTCAATTGGTATGCTAGGGTTGATTTTTGAGGTGTCTTCATTGTTTTCAAATGTGATAGGTACCTTGGCATTGCCTATTGTTCCCATCCTTGCAATTGTGATATTCCACGACAAGATCAATGGGGTGAAGTTTGTAGCCTTGTTGTTAGCAGTGTGGGGCTTTCTGTCTTATGTGTATCAACATTATCTTGATGACAAAAAAGCCAAGGCAGAGAAAAGTGATGGCCTTGGGGTTTCAAACAGTGAGGTAGAAATTTGCTGATGGGATGGATGGATCAAATTTTGATCAAGTTATACTTTTATAGCAACTTTTTTTTTTTTAATGTTTAAATTGTGTTGACAAGAGGAGGTTAATTAAGGAGAAATTATTTAAATAGTTTAAAACAACTGCGTGTTTATAGTTTCAACCAATTTTAGTATTTAAGTTTTTCAATTTACAAACAAGAATTAATGACACATAATTAAATATCATGTTTGATTGAGATTAGTTGAAATCACAGTTAGTCTCGTACCACCAAAAAGGGTGATATTGGTGTTGAAATTTTGTGCATTGTTGATATTAATCCAGAGCAACTTATTTTGTTTTTGTTCTTCTCAGCGTAGAACAAAAAAAAAAAAAAAAAAAAAGTTGGAGGGTTTGTTACAATCAGGGACGGGTCCAAGGGGGAGGAAACAGGGGAATGTGTGTTGGCAGACTTTGATCTATTTGCTGAAGTGCCTGTACGTCTGTATCTAAGACTGGTCTGTGTTCTATTTCTGTTATACTTGTTGGTCTGGTTGAGGCATTACAACCTTTTTTGAATATCTTTTTTTTTTCTCTATAAAAAAAACTCCACCAATTTCAAATTAATTCTGTTAGCGGTAAACTTTGTTTGTCAAAGTTATAATAAAAGACTTAAACATATTTTTATTCAATAAATTTGTATTTTTTAATTTTAGTTATGATAAGTTTACGTTTCTTTTAATTTTTATTTATGTAAGTTTTTTTTTTAAAATTTTTAGTTCTGATAAGTTTACGCCTTTTTTAATTTTAATTATTTTGAGTTTCTAATTTTTCGTCTTTAATGCTTGTAAGTTTGTACTTATATAAATCAAAAATGAAAAAAAAATTATAGATATTAAAATTAAGAAAACACAAACTCACATTAAATAAATAAAAAAACTTACAGCATCGAACTATAACTGAAAAAACAATATTAATTTACATAAATGTTTTAAGAGAAGAAAATATATAAGATTTTATTATATTATCTCTTTATTACATAAGATATTAATAATGATAGGTAAAATATTTATTTTATTTTACTTTTTTTTAACATTTTTATATTATAATGTTTATCATTTTAGCATTATAATTCAACATATTGATAGAAATCATAGGTTTATTTTATTTTGTTATTATAGGTTTTAGGTATTTTTTATATTACAATATTTAACCATTAGACTATTTATATTAAGATATTTTAACCATTACACTAATCATCACAATGAAAGTATGACATCTACTAAAGTGTTTGCTATTTTATTTTACTTTAAATTTGGTTGAAAATATTTTAAGATATAATTTAACATTAATAATAGTAGAATATACAATATGAAAATAAATATAATAATTAAAACAAAAAAAATAATTAAAATAATTTATCTATAAATAAAAATAAAATTATAAATATCCTAAAATATAATTTTATAAATAATAAAATTAAAATTATGTAAAAATATCATATAAACATTTTCATATATATTATTTTTCATTTGATAGTTATGTCAATAGATAATAGTACTAAACACTTATAATTATTTAATAAGATAGTTTAACAACTTTTACCTACTTGCTACTTTTCAATTTTCAGTTCAAGTTTTAGCTTTTAGCTAGTCTTTAAATTGTTTAACAAAAAAGCTAGCCTTTCAACCTCTTTTGTCAAATATAGACCAAAATAATAATAAAAGAAAAAAAATTGCAGAGATGAGCATTTTTGAAAATTTTATTTGATTCATACAATGTACGGTAAAAAGCATACTATACGAATATTTAATAAATAAAATAAAATAAAAAACAATAAAACGGGTTTGAGACAGTGAAGGGTTAAACAAAAGGATATATATATATATATATATATGTGTGTGTGTGTGTGTTGGTGTGTGTGAGATTTAATTAATGGCCCAAACAATGATTCAATAATCCAATCCAGGAGAATTCTATAAGTCAGTACCAAGATTCGGTGAAAATCCTAAGTTTAATTAAAAATTGTCTCCTAGATATCCCTATCTTATCTCAATTGTGAACCAATCTATATCAGAGAGAAAGTATATAGTAGTAATTAATCTTAATTTCTTATTTGTATTCCTCATCAGAAGACAACAACAAAGCACACAATTGCACACAATCATGACCACAAACATAACTGTTACTCAACAACAACCTCTACATTCACCAAGACTTGAGAAATACAAACGGTGGTTATGTGTGTCCATTTTGCAGGCCAATGTTCAGCCACTCTTTTGGGAAGGTTTTACTTTGACAAAGGTGGTAAAAGCTAATCGATTGAAGCATTTGTTCAATCAGCTGGATGCTAATTCCACTCCTATTTTACTCTCCAAAACATGCAAAATCAACAAACGATCCTAGTAACAATGATACCTCCGGAACCAAACCAAAACTTCCCATTATATTTTCCTTGTACCTAGGTTTTGGATGAATGATAGCAGCCATGGACTTGATGTATGCATGTGGACTTTTATACCTTCCTCTTTCCACTTTTGCACTAGTATGTGCATCCCAATTAGGCTTCAATGCATTGTTCACTTTCTTCATCAATTCCCAAAAGTTCACTGCATTGGTATTCAACTCTATAATTGTCCTTACCATGTCAGTTACCCTAATTGCACTCAACACTGAATCTGAGGACACAGAGCACCTTCCCAAAGAGAAGCAAATAATTGGGATCTTCTGTGCCCTAGCTTCATCTGCCAAGTTTGCATTACATCACTCTCTTATGCAGCGTTGTTTTGAGAATGTTATAAAGACTGAAACCTTTTCTACTGTGTTAAGCATGAATTTTTACCCAATGATAAGTTGCTGAAGTTTGTGGCATTGGGGGGTTGTTTTTAAGTGGAGATTGGAGAACTATGGGAATGGAGATGAAGGAATTCGAAAACGGTAGTGTGTCATATGACTTTTGGTTTGGACTGATGTGACATGGCAAATAGCCAGCGGTGGTATGTTGGGGTTGATTTTTGAGATATCTTCATTGTTCTCAGTTGTAATAAGTAATTGGGAATTGACCTTAACTCCTATCCTTGCTATATTTCATTGTTCTCAGTTGTATTTCATGACAAGATTTATGGGGTTTAAGGTTATAGCCTTCGTGTTAGCTAGCTATATGGGCCTTTTTGTCCTATATTTATCAACGTTATATAGATGACCGTAAGGCCAAGGAAGATAAAAGTGATTGCATTAAGGTTTCAATCGGAAATGGAGAAATTTGAAGATGCATGGAATTATTAGTAGAATTGATAATTGTATTTTCTGAAAAATAATCTTTTACAAAAGCCACTATTAGTAATATTGTGTGTTTCATATATTGCTGTATGTGTATTGGGCCAGGCCCAATTTTTCTTACGCTTTAGTATATACGTTTTCTTTTAGTGTGTGCTATTTTCTAAGTGGAAAAATAAGAATACTCCAGAAGCTGAGTTTTCTATGCTACGTGAGTGTGTATTCAAAAAGGGGCTAACAAAAGGAACCCTAGCTTTCTCTCTCTCGCTCTCTCTCTCTCTCGGTTTTGTGGTTTTCTCTTGTTCTTGACAGAGGTAGCGCCTGGTAACAGAGATCTTGATAGAAGGTTATTCTTGTGTGAGGTTCTAGGTAAGTTTTCTTGTTTCCTTTCTTTGATTGAGAAACTTTACTGAGGAGATTTTGTGAGTATTGCTGGGTTTGTGATGAAACTTGGATGAGAGGTTTATTCTCGGGCTATTGAACGAAGGTGAAGAGGATTGCTTTTATCTTCTTTGATTTAACTAATTGTATCTGCTAGGTATTTGTAACTTTGCCTGTTTTGGTTTCAGATTAATACCTTGATGCATGTTCTTCGTTCTGTGTTTTAGTTTCATTGTGTTAGGATATTTGTAATATTCTGTATAAACTAGAAGCGGATGTATAGGTTCTGTTAACTTTGTATTACTATAGCTGAATTCTTGTAATGTTTGTGTAAAGATTTCTGAAGTGAATAAATTGAGTGAGAACTGGGAGATTATCCCTTTGCCCTTGGATTAGTTAACTTGTTCATAGCAAGTTAATGAACCAAGTAAAATTCTGGTGTTTCTTTCTTTCTACCCTTCATCTTTGTAATTACGTTTATGCTTCCGCGTGTCCTCTGAACAAAATAATATAACAAGAATAATGGACCAAAGTTGTTGATTCCTTCACAAAATTTGCTTATATATTCTCTTGATGGTCAGATGAGAATTTTTGGTTTGGTTTTGTCTTTTTTTTGTCTAGTGTCGTTGTGGTTGATGTATCGTACGCCTATCGTGTTTCAACTCGGATCTTAGTTCTTTGTTTGGGGTTTCTCCATCCATTCACAAAATAAAAAATAGAATAATGGACCTCTATATTTAGGAATTAATTGAATTTATACTAGAGTTTGTTTGGGAAAGGGTCATGTTTCAAGTTTATGCAATGTATATTTCTTGGTAATTGGTATCCCACGATAACTTAGTTTTTGTTTTTGTTGCAAAGGGTAAAGTTTATATTGAAAGAATAAAGGACTTTATAATTTAAAAAATCTTTTTTATTTTATTTATATTTTAACTTTAGTATATTAACGCAAAAGCCTTTTTACGTACTGTTATTTTTTTTATATATAATTATAGTATTGGTACGCAGTTTCTTCCTAACTCAATTTATTTCACATTCAAGAGTAAATTAAGATTCCATTGGAATCTTGAATCACTTGGTTAAGAAACATAAACCGCTAGCACTGTTATCTAATCACATTATTATATTTGTTGAAATTTATAATAATTATTTTAAAATTCATGTAATAAGATAATTCCCATAATTGATTAGAAATGTAAATATATTTAGATTGAAAGTGTATAAAAGATAAACACTTTTATTTTTATTTCTTGGTTTCGTATATAATTATAAAAATATTATCTCACTAGTATTTTAGCATATGCATTATAAAAATAATTTTATATGACTATAATTTATAATAAATTAATAATTCTAAATATATAAATTATATAATAATTAAATCTATAATAAATAAATATTTGAATATATAAAATATATTTTAAGTTTCTAATAAATAATTTATACTATCATTTTTTTTATTTTTAATTATAGATAATTTTTTAAAAAATTTGAAAAACTCAAGTTAAAAATGATATATTGAAAGGGAGAAAGAGTTAAGCTAAATTGTTCGGTTGATATTTTTGTATCATCATGATATTTGTAGAGAATGTTAATCAATTTCATTGATGACTAATCTACGTTTGAAAAAGATCTTGCTTAAGGAGGAGAAATTGAATGCAATATCATTTGTACTAGTAACTTGTTGGTAATCGTTCAGTTGATATTTAAAATACAATGATATATCATATATATGTAAGTTGTACAATAATAGCCCAATAGACCCAATAATAACCTATTAGAATTTGAGTTTAAGTTAACTAAATTTCAAAAACTAGTTGAGATGAAAGTTATTCTTCACTTCGGTATATTATTTTGATCAATATGTTAAACAATGTGGGATCTCCAGTAAAAATAAAAATAAAAATAAAAGGCTTCTAAAATGTTGAAATAGATTAATTAATTTTAACTTGTAGAAAAAATTATTTGATACCTCCTTGATTTATTTAATTTTCCACTCTTTCTAAGCATATGATAAGAAGGTTATTTTAAATAAAAAAACTTTATGCACATGTCTAATTTAAAATTCTTTAAGAAATTTTTATCTACCAACATTATATAACTTTTGTAGTACATTGGTTAATTTTGAGCAGTAAAAAATGAGTTTAATGATTATATATTATTATTGTGAAAAGTTTTATATTGTTATTTAATAAAAAATTATCATTAATATAATTTTTAAAATAATTATTATAAAAATTAATAAACTTTTGATAATTTATGATAAGATGACTTAAAGTGCTATACGTGCATATCCATTATCACGCATACAAAAATTACACAAATTGACATTATTTGATTTATACAATGGACGGTGAAAAATGTAGAGAACTGGTATATGAAACAGTTTTGAACAAATTGCATGAAAACGAGGTGGCTGTTTTTATAGAATAACACAAATTTTATTATGATGGTGTTGAAATTACGAAGGGGATATCACAATATTAGTGAGTTAGACTTGGTTAATTCTTATTTATATTGTTGGATATAAATATATATATAGTAATTAGCCGAGATGTGCATGTTAACTTTTATGTACGGCTTATTCGGTAAAAAAAAAAACTTTTATGCACTGCTGGTTGGGTACTTGTATCTTCATTAATATATTTTTGATTGACTATTGACAAAATTAGAATAACACAATTTTAAGAATGAGTTTAAATCAGTTAATTAAATATGATGTATTATAAATTTCCTATATCATATTAAATTCTTACTGATAAAAAAAAAGAGTTGATATTTGATGGAAAACATGAGATAAGTAAATATAATTTATTAACTAATAAAAATCATTAGTATCATTTGTGTTAGCATTTTCCAAAAATGTATACGTTCGTGAATATATAATAAAAAAAATTTAAAATTAGTTAGGTACAGATTCAATAACCTTTCATGAAGTCCAAAAGTGTTTTGTTATTAAAAATAGGTGAAATATTGGATCCGGAACTAAAATAGTCAAATGGATATGGTGAAAATAATATAAAAACTAGTCTTAGAGTAAAGGATTAAAAAATGATTAAATAATTAATATGATGTAATGGCCCAAATAATGATTAAATATAATCCAAAGGCGAATTCCTAAGTTATAAAATTGTCTCCGACATCTCTTGTCCCAATTGTGAATCAATTTTATATCAGAAAAGTCATAGAAGTGATCCTAATTTCTTATTTGTATTCCTCAGAAGACTAGAAAGTGCACAACTCATAATGTTCACAAACACAGTAATATATGTTTGAGTAAATCGTCTGCGTGCGAACTCAAAATTGTGTTTAGATATGGAATGTGTCTTTTGTATTTGTCCGTTAGATTAGTCTTGAAACATGCGTCGATAGGATGATCCAATAACAAGTGACATTTAAAATAAATTATAAGAAAAATATTTGTATCTTAAATTATGGAACTATATGTTAAACTTTTTTTGGTTGTTAATAAATGAGTTTTTTAAGAAAATATGATTTTTTTTTTATATAAACATTAAAAACAAACATATTTTTTTATTGGTGAACTTGAAGTTTGAACTTTAATTATTCTACATTTGGCCAGCTTGATTTGCCTCATTCCTTGGACGACAACTCAAACATGCCTATAAGGCTATAACTGTTACTATTCAGCAACCTCAACATCCAAGAATCAGAGACTACAAACGGTGGTTTCGTGTGTCGTTTTACACAACCCTTCTCCTTGCAGGCCAATGAACATCCTCTATTTTAGGGAGGTTATACATTGAAAAAGGTGGTAAAAGCAAATGGGTTGTAGCATTTGTTCAATCAGTAGGATTCCCTGTACTACTTCCACTCATATTTTACTCTCCAACACATGCCAATTTAACAAAAAATGATTCCTCCAAAACAAAACCAAAACTTTCCATTGTATTTTCCTGGTACCTAGTCTTGGGCTTAATGTGTGCAATGATGGACTTGATATATGCCTATGGACTTTCATATCTTCCTCTTTCCACTTATGCTCTAGTATGTGCATCCCAATTAGGCTTGAATGCAGTGTTCACTTTCTTCATCAATTCCCAAAAGTTCACTGCATTGGTATTCAACTCTATAATTGTCCTTACCATGTCAGTTACCTAGTTGCACTCAATACTGAATCTGAGGACACAAAACACCTTCCCAAAGGAAAGCAAATAATTGGGTTCTTTTGTGCCCTTGTTGCATCTGCCATGTTTTCTTTTACACCACTCTCTTGTGTAGTTTTGTTTTGACAAGGTTATAAAGAGAGAAACCTTTTCTAGCTACTTTGTTGGCCATGCAATTGCACCCTACGATCATTGCTACTTGTAGTAACATAGTGGGATTGTTCGTAAGTGGAGATGGGAAAACTCTGGAAATGGAGATGAAGGAATTTGAAAATGGTAGGGTGTCATATATAATGACTCTACTTTGGACTGCTGTGTGGCATGGCAAATAGCCGACATCGGTATGTTGGGGTTGATTATTTTTTAGGTATCTTCATTGTTCTCAATGGTAATAGGTAACCTGGAATTGACCATAACTCCAATCCTTGCTGTCATGGTCTTTCATGACAAGATTTATGGGGTTAAGGTTATAGTCTTCTTGTTAGCTATATGGGGCTTTCTGTCTTTATATGTATCAACATTACCTAGATGACATAAAGGCCAAGGAAGATAAAAGTGATGATGGCCTTGAGGTTTCATTGGGAGTGGTGGAAATTTTATGTTCGAAATTAATGGACAACAAGTAAAATTATATATATATATATAGTGACGAATTCAGAAAAATAATCAAGGGGGTCACTAGTAGTAGATCTAGAAAAATTTATTTATGTCCGCACATTTAATGACGGGATTCGGGGACAGTGCCTCCGAATTTTTTTTTGTAAAAAAATTTAAAGAAACAAATAATTATAAACCATAATCTAAAGGAACAAACAAATAACCAGACCAAATTACTGTTCTAGATCGAATAAAATAATGAAAGAAGTTTATTGTAACTTGCATGAGATTTCAAAAGACCACGATGACAACATGAGAGTTAATTTAGATATAAGTATTGAATTTGAGATCTTTGAATATGAGCTGTTATAATATAGGCTAAAATATTTTTACAAAATGCATATGGTTAAATTGTACTTATCATTTCAATGAAGAGCAAAGACTTTAATCACCTTATAAACAAGTGTTAATGCATAAATTACAAATGAAATAATTAACAAGCATTGCAAACTATATAACAAACACCGTAAATAATTAACAAACACTGCAAACAAGTACTAAGGATATATTAAAATTTTAATGGCAAAATTTAAGGGAGGGCACTGCCCCTAACTAACATGCTAGATCCGTCCATCGGCATGTCATATGTTAATTTTTAAAGAGAGATACATTATGGTAATTTCATCCCAAAATTTGAGGGGGGAGGGGGGGACACTTGCCCCCCTTCTCTTCAAGATGGATCCGTCCATGTTATATATATATATATATATATATATATATATATATATATATATATATATATATATATATATATCGGAATTGAGTTTAGACTTAAGGTTGGACAATTAAGTGAGTCCAATTTGATGGTTGAGTAGATGTGTGAGTTGTAGTTGGTTGAGTAGGTAAATTATTATAAATTTTTGGTATTTATTTTTTTATTTTATTTCTACATATAAAAAACTAAAGATTGGATAAGGGTGATGTCGCTCTTGAATTTATTTGTTAGTATCCCACCACCAGAATTAAATTTTTGTTCATGTGCAAAGGATATAGTTTAAATGGAAAGAATAATGGCTTCTCGAAAAAATATTTTTTATTTTGAATTTAATTAGAATATACTGACATGAAAATTTTATATTGTTATTTAGTTACATGAAATTAGATATGATATATTTGTTAATTTTTATAAATAACTATTTCAAAGGTTACATTTAGGATGACTTTAAAATTGATCAATAATGTAAAAAAAATTATACGAAATTTGTATGATAACTAAAGTCTTTTTTTGTTTCATATATAATTTTAAACATATTATCTTATTTTTTTTTTCAAAACTTAAATAAAAAACAGTAAAAAAAAATATGTTTTTAATGATTCCTATGCATGTTTTGAAATAAAAACAAATAACAATCAAGCTAAATTATACATTTTACCACTTAATTATCATTATTTCGCAAAATCTACTTCCCAAGTTTTTACCCATATTTTACTATCATGTTTTTCAATTCTTGCATATTTTATTATCATATTTTTTAAATTTTTACATATTTTCTATCATGTGACAAAATGACGTCATTCTTTAGGGACACATCAATAATTCATTACACATTTAACATATTGGTAAAATATATGCTTTAAAAAATTTGAGGTGATAAAATTTGTAAATAATAATAATTGACTGGTAAAATATGCAATTAAGCCTAAAAATAAAGTATTTTTTTTTAATTATCCTTGTCTAGTTTAAAATTTTATAATAAATATTTAGTTACCAACATTTTATTGTCCATTGGTTAAATCAAATATGTAGCTCGAAAATTCTGATTTATAACAAAATTATGGAGATAGGTAGATCTTGAAAATTTTATATTTTATTTATGCAATGGACACTAAAAAACTAAAAAAGTATATGTATATGAATATTTAATAAAAAAAATAAAAATAGATGTAGACATATTCAAATTCAATAACTTTTCAAGATGGCCAAAAGTGTTTTTTTTATATATAATAAAAATAGGTAATACTGCATCGAAACAAAGACCTTATATGTAAACTTCACTTGAATAATTTAGAATCTTCAAATAAAAACTTTAACTTCGTGATTGATATATATAAAATTTATTTAAATATTTTAGATTTGTCAAATTGAAATTTTAACTTTACATCTAATTCACTCTAATCTAAACTTATAATAATTTTAAAATTTATCATTGGAGAAATATTTTTTTAAAAGTATAATTTATTAAATAATTTAGATATTATTATAATTTAGATGATATAATAGTGTTTTTTTTTGAACGGAAGATGTTATAATAATTTGAATTAGAATTATTAAAATTAATGATTTTATAAATATGTGGATAAATTTAAATAATTCATACTATTTTATTTTAATTAATAACTAAGCATATAAATTATGAAATAAATTATTATGTATTTAAACAGTTAACATTTTATTATAAAATTATATCTTATTATATAGTTTTTTTTCAAATAATAAATAAGTATATAAATAATGTATTGTATTCATTAATAAAATAATTATTTTGATAGGATAAAATATTTATTTAAATAATTATATTTTGTATTTTCCATGAATGACAACAAGATTTGATCTTTAAAAATTACAGCACTAAGCTGCAGTTCATTACATTTTTAATTTGATCTTTGATTTTGACAACAAAATTTGATCTTAAATATTATCTCAATTTTTTTTACAGATTAAAAAATCTCACTACTTGACACATTAATATAGGATTAATTAGTAGTTTGGTGAAAAGCTTGACTTATTCATTTTAATACTAAAGAATATAATAATTAACACGTTAAAGGTCTAATTATTTTTAGAGTGTCTGTTACTAAAATAAATGACAATTATTCAAGTGACTAATGTGTCATTTGAAAATAAATTTAAGATATTTGCACGGTTTCCATAACATGCAATATTATTTGAAATGTCTTTTTACTATCTTTTTATCTTTTATACGATTTGGGGCATGATTTGGAATTGAGCTAAAAAAAAGTTCCAATTACACTGATTAGGTCCCTCAGATATCATAAGTGTATGATTTTAATCCTTTTATCAAGTGGAATTTGTTAGCATGGCATTGACTGATGTACTTCGGAGACTAAAATCTACAACTGTGATACCTAACAGGGATACCTAATTAGCATAATTGGATTTCGGAGACAAAAATTGCAAATTTACGATATATGGATGATTCAATTGAAATTTTAGAGACTAAAATCACACAAATGTATTATTTGGAGGATCAAAATTGAAATTAACACAAAAAAGTTATGTGGACTAGCCTATCCTCTCTAAAAATTATTATGTTTTTTAAAGTTAAGATAGACTAAATGCACAATTTTTTTAAAGTTTAAAGAACAAATTCATTAATGTCAAACTAGAAGGACTGTGACATGTTCATGTCTGACTAAAAATATAGGAACTAAAAACACATTTTTTTTCTAAACTCAAATACATTTATAGTACTTATAAATAATATTATTCAAGTTATGTTTCACAAAATATTTTAGTTACCTTTTAATTTTATTTACTAGTTGAAAAAAAAGTTTGTTTGATTGATGACAAACAAATTTTTCTCTAGAAGTTTCTAATGTTTTTTGAGATGTTTGAAAAAATGTTAGCTTTTAGCTTCTAATTTTCAATTTTTTTTGTTGTTATTGAACATATATTAGATTTTTTTAATAATAATTTCTATTTTATGTAAGATTTTATTATTTT
>PYAF01000348.1:2431229-2445429 GCA_007407185.1 Glycine tomentella
AATATTAAAAATAATAAAATAAAACAAAACTATTATCTAACAATATCAACATCCTAAGGTATAAGTTGAAATAATAAAATATATTTTGTAAATAGTAGGATGGTTAAAATAAATTATACAATTTGGAAATATCCAATTTTTAATAAAAAGAAAAAAGAAAATATTATTTATCATTATCAATATTTTATATAAAAAAAAAGTAAAGAGAAAATCCTATTATATGTAAAAAAATAATAAAAGCAATAAAATCTTAGCTTATGAGTGGAAGAAAAGAAAAATTAAATAAAATCTCACCTCACCTAGAAAAGATTAAAAAAGAAATATAATAAATAGTTAAAGTTTAAAAAACTAAAAGTTAGAAATTAATATTTTAATTTTTTAATGTCGTCATATGATAATCTTTTTAAGTTGGAAATGACCTTTGGGTCCTTATCCATAAGAGTGTAAGCTACCAGTTAGTTAGTACATGTGTGGTTTTTTGTTCGAAAAGTATGTTTGAGGCAAAAATCATTTTGTCAATGAATTAAGAGCTTTACTTTTGTTATTATTTTGTTTTGTATCTTTTGGATTTACATTAAAACATGCTCTTTATAATATTTTCAATTAGAAACCAAACATAGAAGTAGAAGGTGAGTGCGTGGGACAAGTGCTGCGGTTCAATATCGTGTTTGAGACAGTGTCGACGGTTGCTTTGTTCTGGTCGATGGTGCAAACAGGGATATTGTAGGTGTGTGGAAGACATTGACAGGTTCTCAGCATATGTTTTCAGTGATGGTTCTTTGCCTCTTTCTCCACCTTGCTCGTTGTTGCACATACCAGTAAGAACCCTCCAATTTCTGGCGCAGATGGCGTTTTTCGAAATGGGAAGTGTTCATCAATAATGCTCACAAATCACTTACGAAGCACTGTAACAACATTCACTTTGCAAAAATACAAACAAAATTCATCAAGCATAACACCGCCGACGAGCACTTTCCGTTCGCACCCTAAACGCCTAATGCCTCTAATTAATTATTGGTCAATATAACAAAAGGGCAAACCAGTAAAACACATGGACATCAGATTAAAACAATTAAATAACTAATAAGTATTTTAAATTGGAGAAAGCTGTTCCCAGTAACAAATCTCACACGTTGAATATAATACTCATTAATCGGACGGTGGATAAAATGTGGTCCAAAATGGACCACCTAACTACATGGTCCCCCGTAGCCTGCTCCTATCTTCCAGGGTATATAGCCAAAATGGAAGTACACCGTTTAAATTAGCTTATTTTGATTTTTTTTAGTTTTTTAAAAAAGATTAGAAAATGCTTTTTAAAATTAAGTTCTAAACATGAGTGAACTAATGGATCTAATTTAGTTTGTTGAGCGTTGTACTTAATGTGTGTAAACGTTATAGACTTTTAAGTACTTGTTTTTATTCTTAATATGGATAAAAAAAGTGAGTTAATTTTTAAGAAATTATGAATTAATTATGGATTTCAATTATCATTATATACAGTCCCCTTATCAACATTTTTTTTTATAAATATTATTAATTTAATTTAATAGATATTTCTAGAAATATTTAATATAATTTTTTAATGATTATTATGAACCTTAAAAATAATAAATACTTGTATATATAGGACTACCTCAGTAGTCAGTTCAACCTTTAATTCTTATTTGAAATTATTTATTTAAAATAAATTAAAAATTGGCTATGTCTTTTGAAAAACCTCTAAAACCAGCATAGTTATTTTAAGGAAAAAGAAAGTCAATACTCACAATAAACCCAAGAAACACACTACATAGTGTATCTCAATAATTAAGGGTAAAATTATTAAATGGTAGGATCATCATGTATATCTATAATCTCGATCAATATTTACATGATATATAATCAAAATTTTCAATTTACTAAAAGAAGCTAATTAATAAGACTTCATAGTTAGAGATTAGTTTGGTCCATAATGATCTTAGACTTGTAGTAATTTTTCTCCTTATATGATATGTGATTATATAGTTCCAACTAATTAATCTTCATGTAATCTTTTCCTCTAAAAAAACTAATTAAGCTTCATGTAATATATTGTAAATTTCCGTGGAAGAAAGATTTCAGGATCATATAATAATAATTTCTCATGTAAAGGGCGTGATGTAAAACTTCACATACCCAAAAAGGTCATGTTCAATCTTCAAGAGATAGTAGGGTAATTAATTTGCTGAGGGTATTAATTAATAAAGTATATGTAATATTGAGGTGAACTGGTGGTGTAACTACCCCTACCTTAATCATTGTCATTCTCTTTTGTATTTTTCAGATGACAGAAGACTGCACCGAAATAGAACTCACTCATCACACTCAGCAGCAACCTCAACGTCCAAGACTCAGAAAATTCAAACGTTGGTGTCGTGTATCCCTATACATATCCCTTGCTCTTGCAGGCCAATCTGCAGCCACTCTTTTAGGAAGGTTATACTATGACAGTGGTGGCAATAGCAAATGGATGGCAACATTTGTTCAAACCGCAGGATTCCCTGTACTACATCCACTCTTTTTCTACTTCCCAACAACACATGACAATTCTAGTACTAACATGCCTAATGATAATAATTTCTCCGAAACCAAACCAAAAGTCTACACTCTAGTTTTCCTCTACATAGCTTTCGGCTTAATTGTTACGGCGAATGACTTGATGTATTCCTATGGACTTCTATATCTCCCTCTCACCACCTATTCTCTAATAGGTGCAACCCAATTAGTCTTCAATGCAGTGTTCTCTTACTTCCTCAACGCCCAAAAGTTCACAGCATTCATACTAAACTCTATAGTCCTCCTCACCGTATCAGTTTCCCTTCTCGCGATCAACGGAGAATCTAACGACCCAATGGGTCACTCTAGCGAAAAGCATATGTATGGGTTCATCTCCACCCTTGCTGCATCAGCCACGTTTGCCCTACACCACTGTCTTGTGCAGGTTTTTTTATTTTTTATTTTTTATATTTATTTATCCACAAATGTTAGGTTATTAGAACATTAGAGATAAGATTTAGCAAAATAATAAATAAGGAATTCTTATATGCAAGTATTTGGAATTACAAATATATTTTGTATTAAAAATAGATATATAATTTTAGTAAAATTGACACAATTAAATTTTAGTTTAAAGTTGTTTATAATTTGAGTTGTTATATATATGGTTCTTATCTAGTTAAAAAACAAACACTTTGAGTTATTAATTAGGATAAATAGTCATTTTCGTCTCTAAATATGTAAAGCGTTAACAAATTCGTTTCCAACAAATGAAAATTCAAATTTTAGTTATCAAAAGTGAAAAAATTGCGACAAATTCATTATTTCATTAACTTTTGTCCGTTATCCCGTTATTAAAATAGCCTACCTGGTACATAAGAATGAATTTGTCAACACTCTACACATTCAGGGATGAAAATGACTATTTATCCAAAATATAATTTAATCTTCATTTTTTCTTTTTTTAATCATTGCAAGCATAACATTGTAATAAACACTTAAAAAATATGAAAGCAATCATAAATTAGAACAAACATAATATTGATTAATAAACATAATTTGTATGTTACTCTAAAATCTCTAGTGTGAAAACATTATGTGTTGACAAAATCAAGTTGTGTCTCATTTTTTTCCAAGGATTAACTTAATGGCTGTGCATATTTGTTTGAGTTTCATATTTTGGGTAAAATATTGACATATTAAAATTTTTAGAGCAATATATAGATTATGCTTATTAATTAATATTATGTTAATTATTATGTTTATTCCAACTTATGTTTGTTTTCCTATTTTTTAAAATGTTTAATGTAATGTTATACTTGCAATGATTAAAAAAGAGGAGATGAAAATTAAATTATATTTTGGATAAATAGTCATTTTCGTCCCTAAATATGTAGATCGTTGACATATTCGTACCTGAATGTGCCATGTGCCACGCATACTTTTTCATTAACTGTAACGGACAAATGTTAATGGATGAATAAATTTATCGCACTTTTTTCACTTTTGAAACTAAAATTTGAATTTTCATTTTTTGAGGATAAATTTATCAACGCTTTACACATTAAGAATAAAAATGACTATTTATCCTACTAGTTAATACTAGCATTAGAACCCGTGTAATGCACTTTTTTTTAATAAATGAAAGAGTGAGGGAAAAAATAATAAAATAAAATATTTAAATTTTTCAGAAACAAAAATATAATACATTAAAAAATAAAAACAAAAAAGTGAAACTTGTCCGTTGACATGTGGCAACGGTCAGACAATTTTAATATATATGTAGATAATAGGTTCAGTATATGAAAGAGTGTGCTTAAAAGTATGTGTTAGAATATGCTTAAAAATTCATGAATTTATGAATATAACATGTTTGAAAAAAAAAACTAAATCTCTTATACTTTTTTGTATCACATATTATATTGAATTTGATTAAGAAAACATAAAAAGAGATAACAATTTTAATCTATTTATAAAATAATATAAAAAATACTACATAATTATAAATATATTTTAAAAAAAATTTGGATCCCTTTTAGATATAAGTCTTAGACCGTCACATCTGTGAACTATGTCCAAGCTCGTCATCACTGATTAGAGGAAATTGAATCGTGATCTTCTTCATTTTCTTTTTTCTTAAACCATTCAATTAATTTTATATTTTCTACTTTTTTGTATAGGTTACTTTCGAGAAAGTTATAAAGAGAGAAACCTTTTCAGTTATCTTGGACATGCAACTTTACCCTTCCCTCGTTGCTTCGTGTTGTTGCGTCGTGGGGATGTTCGCAAGTGGAGAATGGAGAAGTTTGGATAGGGAGATAAGGGAATATGAAGATGGAAAGGTATCATATGTGATGGTTCTTTTTTGGACCGCTTTTGCATGGCAAATATCATGTATTGGACTTTTTGGTTTGATTTTTGAGGTGTCTTCGTTGTTCTCTATTGTGATAGATACTATGGAGTTGCCCATCGTTCCCTTCCTTGCTGCTATTTTCTTTCATGACAAAATCAACGCCATGAAGGTTATGGCCTTCGTATTAGCTTTGTGGGGGTTTCTCTCTTATGTGTATCAACAATATCTAGATGATGACAAAAAAGCCAAGGCTGATACAAATACAAGTGATGATGATGATTTCGTTGTTGGGGACTTAAGGATACAAGGGATTGAAGAAATGAAGGAATTACGGACCAACTGTTTGTGAAGTTAATTATAGCAATCTCTTTTGCCATTGAGCTGAGACACGGGCCTGGACAAATTAATGTTGGATGTTGTTCTAATTTTATGCCCCTGTGTTTTTTCTCTTTCTTCATGGTACATGTAAAATCTGAAACAAAATACATTTAATAAATATTAATTTAAGACAATTTCTTTTTATTGATATAAATGATTCCTTAATTATAATAAAATCAGAATGTAAAAAACTATGTTTTTAAATCTTTTAATTTTAGAATACTATAAAATTAGTTTAATTAATAGAACATCATTCTAATATGATTTATAAAATCTCAATGTACATAATTTTTATTCAATAAAATTAAGTATTTAGTAAATAAAGAATCGAAAGATATATCCTATGGTTACTCAGGGCACCAGTTACATTAAAATACTTATAAAATTATTGATTAATCAAGAAAAAAATTATCAACTCTTGGTAATGAGTTTAAATTTTATGATATAATTAAGATCTTAAAGAGCACAATTGAATGCAAGAAAAAAAATTAGATTTATTGAGTCATTTACTGATTTAATATAATGTATTAATTTATTAAAGTTTAACAATAATATCATACTCTAGAGTTAGAGTTGTAAATAATAGAAAAATATTATGTTAATTATTTTATTGATTTTTTAATATAAAAAATATTATTTCATGCTTTTCAAATATTAAAGAGTATTGTTAGAGGTTTACTTTGATTCATTATAATTAATTTAGTACATATTTAGTATTTAACCTATCAGTCACACATTTTCAATCTTTACATAATAATTTTTTTATAATTAAATTAGATAATTTAATTTAATGAAATAAATATTTTAATAAAATATTATTATATTATTGAGTAACACCGATAATATAATCAATATAAAAATAGAATCTCATCTATCTTATAAAATATTAAAATATTCTTATATCAAAGGCTGCGCCCAGTTTTAAATATTTTGACTTAAATTTACAAAAAAGAAAAGTAAAGATTTGTGAAAGAAAGAGTATAGGAAGAAAAGTTAAAAATAAAATACCAAATTACAACAAGGCCTTATGAAATTTTGTGTAATTACATAAGTATTTAAGTTACTTTTACCTCAATTATATGAAATATTAATGTAAGATTTGATGGATATTCAAGTAATGTTTTGAAATATATAATAAAATGTTAGTGTAATGTTTTTAAATTTAAAAGGAAAATAGTATAGGCATGAGCGGACTCACATTGAGGTGAGGGACCCTCAATTGATAAAATTACAAATGAATGTGTTAAGTTTTTATATTTTACCCCCTTTAATTTGAAATATTTGAACCCAGTGACTACATTATTTTTTATTTCTCTCATATTTCTATTTTATTATCTTCAACATATATATATATATATATTTATCTTCACATGTATAATCAATAATTATTTTTAAAAATAAATAGCCTCAACTGGTTGAGGCCTGACGGTCTTAGATCCGTCAATGAAAGTAGAAAAAAGAAATTATATGTTATTGGATAAAAAATCAGGAAATATTACTCTCTAATTTTCTTAAAATAAATCAAGAAAAGAAAATATCCCGCGAGGATATTCAAAAGCTCTCTAAGCTCAAAGCGTGAAACGGATAGGTCATTTAAAAAAAAAAAAAAAATTGACGCCTTCGAAAATAGAGAGGAGGAGCGGAAGAAACAGTTCAGCTCCGAAGTCCAGTATAAAACACACCTCTCGCCAACTCTCTAACGAACAAATTTTAAAAAACAGAGAGAGAGAGAGAGAGAGAGAAAAGCGTAATCACGTAACGGAAAACACAGAACAGAACAAGCAAGCAAGCAACAAAATAGCTTCCCTTCTTCTCCTTCCTCTCTTCTTCTTCCTCCTTCCTCTCCTACTCCTCTTTCGCTCTTCCACACTCTCACTTCTTCCCTCTCATCATAAACCAATGGACACGTTTATCGAACTCGTCAACCGAATTCAGCGCGCCTGCACGGTCCTCGGCGACCACGGCGCAGACACCGCCGCCTTGCCTACTCTCTGGGAAGCCCTTCCCTCCGTCGCCGTCGTCGGCGGCCAGGTTCGCTCCTCTCTCTCTCTCTCTCTCTCTTCTTCCATCCATTCCTCTTCCGCTTTTCGCTATCTTCGCTACTACTGATTTATTTAACATTTTCTCGTAATGCAGAGTTCGGGAAAGTCTTCAGTGCTGGAGAGCATTGTCGGACGCGACTTTCTTCCCAGGGGATCAGGTTCGTTGTTCTTATTTCGTTAACCGTTTCTTCGATTATTTATTTATTTACTTATTTTGATTTATGCTGTTTGGTTGTTTAATTAGTAGTAGAAGAAGGAAATTGAAGGTTCTTTTGAGTAATGTAAGGAAAATAAATCCAGCGAAATTGATCTTTTTTCTTTATTTTTTTTTACGTTTCGGGTGATGTTTAGGGATTGTGACGCGGAGGCCTTTGGTGCTGCAGCTGCACAAAGTAGAACAGGGACAACAGGAGTATGCCGAGTTTCTGCACTTGCCTGAGAAGCGATTTACTGATTTCTGTACGTCTTAATTATGCAATGTGTGTTTGATTTTGAAATCTACGTTTCAAGATTCTGGAAATTAGAATTCCTTGACTTGACTACACAGTGTTGCATGCTCTGCATACTGCATGCATGTCTTTCGTTTTTTTCGAAATATGTGATTTATAATGTAGTGTAGTGTTTGTAGCTTCGTTTATCTGTGTGGATTTAATTTTATCTTGCTGATCTGTCATTCTTGCACTGCATTGCTTGCTAATACTAACCTGCATGTTAAAGTTAAACATACTTGTACCACTGATTGCATGCAACAAATGCAATGCATGTTCCCTTGCTGCAAGTGTTATTTCCTTTTGGAAGTTGACACTTGACACTGGTGAACATCTTTTAATATATGGTTAACACTGTACATTGCACCCACTATTTTCTCAAGATGTTTGTTCAGAAATAGATAAGCAATATATACCTTCTATTCTATATTTTCTTTTTAGATAAACTATTTTAAATTTGTTTGCTTTCCTGCTATTTTTGTAGCTATGGTTCGAAAGGAAATTGAAGATGAAACTAATAAATTGACTGGGAAATCAAAACAGATATCTCCGGTTGCTATTCATCTCAGCATCTATTCCCCAAATGGTAAATAAATTATATTTTGCATTTTCATTTGTGGTGCTATGTTTTCCTTGGTTTGAAACCCCCTCATGGCTTTTGCTATTGTTGTTACTGGAAGAGAACCTGTTATCAGTCCTCGCTACTTTTACATGTACCCTGAAAACTTGATGATATTTTACTATTTATTGCTGTTTGTGATGTTTGTGCTGTTTATTGCTTTATTTGATGCCGTCTCTTTAGTTTTTAGTTACCATGTTATGAGACTTGTGTATCAATTGCAGGTAATTAATTTAATTTTCATTAGTACTGTATTTTTAATTGAATTGCATTTCGCTTCCTTGTGTTGTTCAAGCACTAATATCTTTCTAATCGAAGAAGAAATTTAACATAATAATCAAGGAATCACTCATGTAAATTCATTAAGTGAATTATATTTGTGCTTCGCTGCTCTGTCTATGCATGTAAGAGAGGTTTCTGTGTGTGTGTGTTGTTAATTTTCTATTTATATTTTTGCGACATTCAAGGTTTGTTATTTTGTTGTTGATAGTTGTCAATCTAACACTGATAGATCTGCCTGGTTTGACAAAGGTTGCTGTAGGTACGCTTTCTTTTCATTCTTCTTTCTCAAATATACAAGGATTTCATATTATCAATTTCCTTTTTCCTATATGTTAAAGATCTTTATTTTTGTCAGAGGGACAGCCAGAAAGTATTGTTCAAGACATTGAAAACATGATTCACTCATATGTTGACAAGGTAGTTAAAGGCAAACTTTTATACACTGCTATGGGAAACAATTCCCTCTTAACTCTTTATTTTTCTTATTTTTCATTTTTTTGCTATTTGATGGCCTTTAAAAGAAGTTGCCAGTCCCACGTTGGATAAACAGCCTATGGAAGATGATATAAAAAATTCACTATCTGAATTTAAATCACTTTTCTTTACCTGCGATGAATGGACTGGCAATAGTTGGTCTCGTGATGTTTTTGGTCCATTTTAGTTTGGTCCAAAGTTGTTAGCATTTGCATTCTAAATATTGGGACTTTTTAACCTTTTCCATTCTGACATTATGCCCTTGAACGTGTAGCAAAATGATATTAATAATTTGAAGTCGCACCTTCCATCTTATTCCTCATTTTACAGCATTTGATGTTTTCAAATTTGATGGATTTACTATTCACTCAGTTAATGGAACTTTTGAGAATACTTTTATATATTTTTCTGTATTGCAGCCCAATTGCTTAATTTTGGCCATTACTCCAGCAAATCAAGATATAGCAACATCAGATGCCATCAAGGTTTCCAGACAAGTTGACCCTGCAGGTATGCTTGCTGCATTTTGTTTTCCATTATGCTTCTACTATACAAATACGTATTGACTATTATTTTTATTATTATGCTATTATGATTTTTTCTTGACACTGCGTTCAAAATGTTTCTCTTTTAGGGGAAAGAACGTTCGGTGTGTTGACAAAGCTTGATTTGATGGACAAAGGAACAAATGCTCTCGATGTATTAGCTTTTCTAGTACATTCTGTGCAAACTCATTAGATTATAATTTTTGGCCTGTTATGAAACCTAGTCCTGATTTTACATGAATCTTATCGACACTGATACAGAATAATTTTCACATACCGGCCTTAATATTATCATTTTGGTTATCCTGTAGGTCCTTGAGGGAAGATCTTATCGACTCAAAAACCCTTGGGTTGGAGTTGTAAACCGTTCTCAGGCAGATATTAATAGGAATGTGGATATGGTTGCTGCTCGGCAGCAGGAGCATGCATTTTTCGCTACCAGTCCTGATTACTCACACTTGGTCAGCCAAATGGGCTCAGAATATCTAGCAAGGGTTCTCTCCAAGGTTTCTATTTATCCTACACTTTAGTGTGTTGGGAGGGCATGTTTTTATTTTTCCTCTTGCAACTGTCCAGAGTAACTCGGTTTGTTACTTAGAGAACTGATTTGATTTCAGCATTTAGAGTCTGTGATAAGAGCTCGGCTTCCAGGAATTGCATCTTTAATTAATAGAAACATTGATGAGCTTGAAGCAGAGTTGGCACGCCTTGGTAGACCAGTTGCTGTTGATGCTGGGGTGAGGAGTAATTTTTTGCTGTCTGCTACTGATATAAGTTGAAATAATTCCTACTGAGATGTTCATCTATAGCTTCCTATGATTTTATCAGGCACAGCTGTACACTATTCTAGAATTATGCCGTGATTTTGAACGAGTATTTAAGGAGCATTTAGATGGAGGGTAAGATTTTTATTTTATTTTTTCTGTTCAAACTGGCACAGTATATCAATTATTATTTTTCATGAATTAGACCTCATTATATCAATGTTACTAATTTCTATGCGCTGCCAAAAACAAGTTATTTTATTAACACGACAGGAAACTGTAACTATATACTACGAACGGAACAAGGTTTTGGAAGGTAAAACAAACGGAAGACTTCAAGAAGTTACAGTAACTATAGTGTAATAATAGGGATAAAAAATTAATGAAGTTGTAATTTAGATCATTAGCCTTGCAAATCCTTCATGGTCGTAATTACAATGCAGGGATAATAGACGATAACCAACCTACTTTGACGTTTGAGTGTGTAGTTTTAAAAACTGGATATAATATTTCTGCGTAGGAAAGGCCTTGACCCTTCTAGTTTCTTGTATTCTCTCTCCTAGGAGGCCAGGTGGCGATCGAATTTACGTGGTTTTCGATTACCAGCTTCCTGCTGCATTGAGAAAGCTTCCACTGGACCGTCATTTGTCGTTGCAAAATGTGAAAAAAGTGATTTCAGAGGCAGATGGGTATCAACCTCATCTCATCGCTCCAGAGCAAGGTTACCGACGCCTCCTGGAGAGCTCACTTCATTATTTCAAAGGTCCTGCACAAGCTTCTGTGGATGCTGTAAGTGCTTTTTGCTTTAAATAGTTTGATCCAGTTCAATTCTAGATTGAAAATAAGCTTTTCCAAACTATATTTTTCTTCATAATTGATCTTGTTTTATGCTGTCTATGAGACCAACATTAATCCTGACTATATTTTGCAAGCTACCAATATTTGCTAACTCTCGTGCTAAATGCTATTTGTGGCAGGTTCACTTCGTATTGAAGGAACTCATGAGAAAGTCAATTGCAGAAACGCAGGTTTGAGTTTAATTAATGTTATTTTTTTGGCTCCAGAGGGGGGGTGGTTGAATTTTGTTTTCCTCTAGTAAGTACTAATGGTTTACATGAAATATGCTTTCATTTAAATTTGACAATGGTTGCAGGAATTGAAGCGCTTTCCAACTCTTCAAGCTGAAATAGCAGAAGCAGCTAATGAGGCGTTAGAGAGATTCCGTGAAGACGGTAAGAAGACAACGTTACGGCTGGTGGAAATGGAATCTTCCTATATCACGGTCGATTTCTTCCGGAAACTCCCTCAGGAAGTTGACAAGGGAAAGAATCCAGTTTCCTCCTTGTTAGATGATCGGTATGCCGAGGGACACTTCCAGAGGATCGGTTCAAATGTTTCATCTTATGTTGGGATGGTGTCACAAACGTTGAGGAATACCATTCCAAAGGCTGTGGTTCATTGTCAAGTGAGGGAGGCTAAGCGATCTTTATTAGACCGTTTTTATGCACAACTGGGCAAAAAGGAGGTATAATACAAAACCCCTTCTACCATATCAAACTTCATACATATCACTAAGGAGGTTTAGCTGTGTGCGTGAGTTTTAAAACTTTGATAAGTGTGTTTGATTCCTGTGGATAAAAAAAAAAAACTGCATCCACATATCACTTTCATGATTCATCATCCTATTTTAGAGGGAAACTTCTATGGAGACATATAATGGGGCATTGGATGATTGAAGTACTGCTAAATAGTAAAAGTACTTCACACACTCAGATAAATGTCTTTCTCAGCCATCTGAAACAACGTGAAAACTTCAGGCATGTTAGGATACAAGCCGTTTGTTTCTCTACCATAAATATAAAGCTTTTTTCTTGTAGAGAAACTCACAAAAACACTTCAAACCTTTTATCAAAATAAACCCTTAGTGTCCATTGATAATCAAAATACAATAAGCCAAAAAGAGAATCGGGGAATGTCAGACGAAAATTTTATCATTTGCACAACTATTTTTTCTGTTTATGTTTTCAGGAAAGACAACTCGCATGGTTGTTGGGAGAAGATTCTGTGTTGAGGGAAAGGAGACAGCAGTGTGCCCAGAGGCTGGAGTTATATAGGTCAGCAAGGGATGAGATTGAAGCAGTTTGTTGGTCGGGATAAAATGAATCTTGAATTAATATACGAAGGACCTTTTAATGGGAAAAGAATGAGAATGGTGATTAATTGAGCTTGTTACAATTTGCAGCAACAGATCCATTTGTTGATTTTTTTTCTGCTTAAGCTGATGTCTGATTCAGAGCTATACGTGGGTAATATAACAAGTTAAAATTCTTAAACTTATAAGTATCAATTAATTTAATTTTTGAAATTGTTAAAAAAAAACATTACTTTTTGAAATTAAGATTCGTTAATTATTTGTCTCTAACATTGACGGCTGTTCATAACTTTAATAACTAGATTCAAATTTAGTTAATACTTTGACAAGTATTAGTCAATTCGGTCTTTAATGTTGGAGATTAAATTGATATTAAGTATCAAATTTTAAAATTCAAATTATTTAAGAATGTCCCTGATGAATCTCCAAGATTTAATTCAACTAAATTTTTGAGTCAACAAATAAAAAATATTTAAAATGTAATATTAAGAATTAAATTGATGAACGATGTAATTTTAGATATAAAATTAATTAATAGTAATTAATTTTGGGTCTATAAAGTTTATTTTTTACAATTTTAGGATAAATTGGCTGGTAATTATAATTTTTGAAGTTTTAAGGATTAATTCAACATATTGTTCGATGTGATGCCATTTTTATTAGAAGTTTAACTTAAACAGAATTGTCTTTCGTCTAGACAAAAGAATAATAATCTGAGTACACAATTAAAAAGTAGTCAATAAAGTTATTACATAACTATAATAAAAATCATTTTTATAGATTTGCAACACTTGAGATTTGGGTGAATTTGGATAAATATATTTTGATTTTTTTCTTTTCGTTTTTTACTTTCATCTATGATTTGTTTTTATTTATTTATTTATTTAACAAAGTTCAGCAAGGTAAAAATATGCGTGTTACAAATATAAAAAAATACAAGTTTTTTTTTTTTTAATTCACCATAAACACACTTGTTCCTTTTGTTTTTGTCGACTCCAAAAACTTGTTCTAACTAATCAAAGGCTCAAAAGAAAATCTGCTTTAACTGATTCATTCAAAGACCCAAAAGAAAAGGGAAATTGTTATTCCTACTCCTTTTATTTATTTTTTCTATTTGCGGATCCATTATTTTAATAAAAAATCCTATTATTCCCCTTCCACACCCATTCCCCGTCGCATTTACTTCTTTCTCTTCTCTCCCCCTACTTCTTTCTCCTTCGTGTTCTCTTATCTCATTTTCATTGTTTCTTCATTATTTTAAAAATTAATTTCATGTTTGTTTGGTTGAAATTTTAGAAAGAAACACACATTGAATATATATGTGTTTGGATAAATTTAAAAATATACTTCTATAAATCATAATTTTAGAGTTCTTGTTAAAGAATATACTAGCTACTTCTAAACATGTCTAGAATTTTCTCAAGAACTTAGGAAAGGTAGGAGTATTGTAGAAAAGTATAGAGTATTCTAGAATATTAGGGAATGGTGTAGGCTAGAAAGAAGTGTATGGAGAATTCTAGAAGAAGAATTCTAGCCATTAGATCAAATAAATCTCCACCATCCATTAAGGAGGAGGAATGGGTATA
>PYAF01000348.1:2445529-2480116 GCA_007407185.1 Glycine tomentella
CGCTTATGTGGATAAAGCTAGGAGGAATGAGACAGGTGATCTCTGGCATGCGCGCCTTGGACATGTTAACTACAGTAGACTAAAGGAGATAATGCAGAAGCAAGTATTGAAGGGGATTCCTCAGGTAGACATCCGGACAGACATAGTCTGTGCTGGTTGTCAGTATGGAAAGGCTCATCAATTGCCATACAAGGAATCAAAGTATCGTTCCAAGACACCATTGGAGCTCATACATTCAGACGTCTTTGGCCCAGTCAAGCAAATATCTCTTGGAGGGATGAGGTACATGGTGACTTTTATTGACTAATTATTAATTTTATTAAAAAAAAAATTGAATATATAATCTCGTTTTCATTCTCTTCTCTTTCTTTATTATTAAATCAACCTTATCTTTTAGTTACTTACTGATAACTTGAAAGAATGTTATATTAATCAACATAGTATAATATAGTTAGTAAATAACATTATTTTATGTATGTGATTAGAGATTTGATCCTTAGTTTATCTTTAAATGAATATCAGTAGTTGGATAAACTGGTCATTGACTTTCAACTGAAAATACCGTGTTTATTCTTAAAAATATTATATTAAACTCCATTTTTTTATCTTTATTAATTGGAATAATATTATATATTTTATCCTTATTTTGTGTTTTTGTTTCAGTACCTCTCAATCTCCTACTGCTAGCAGTTTATATTTAGGATGAATATCTCAAACGATAAGAACAAGAAATATGCATCTAGGAGAAGTTTCCTTGGATGTACCACAAGTATAGATTATTATTACCTCTTTTTTTTTTTTTTTTTTTTTTTTCTTTTTCACATAACAATTCACAAATTAATGATTACAAATGGCACGCCGCTGGGTCCAGTGCCTCTATCTGATGTGGTTCAAGGGACTACCTTCGTGGCAGTCTTTGTCAGCAGCACGCCAACCTGGCCACAGGTTTTTCAAAGAATCAATTCTGTCAACCCAATTCCATGATATGCTTCAATATAAACTTTATATATAATTTATTTGGATTGTGTTTAGTAATTCAAAATTAATTGTATTAAAATCAATTTAATCTAACTTTTATCCAACTTTTAAGACACGTGCGCCTACCATTAGAAATATAAACAAGTTAAATGTTTCCACCTAATATCATAAGTATTTTACCGTTTTTGAATGGTTAATTTATGACAAATATAAGTATGAAACGTATAAGAACTACCAACTACCAAGTGGTCTGGTGTTCGATCCTTTTAATCTCATTTTCTAAATTTCTTAGTAAAATATTTTTATTGGCCAAGCTTCTAGCTCAAGGTATCATCTTAAGCTTTAGATTTCTAATCAAAACTAATAAACCAACATTTTGTAGATATAAAAATCATAAGCTTTAACATAAATAAGTTATATTTGGATGAACTTTTTCATAAATATTTGTGGGAGAACAAATTAAAAAGATAAAATAAAATAAATTTTTAAACCTTAATTTTTGGAAAATTTATAATAAAAGTTAAATTGATTTTAAATATGTGAGAGATTTAAAATTTATTTTTCTTAACTTACAAGTATTTTATCCCAAAAGAATTTCAGTTAATGATAGCTTATGCTAAATTGCTCTGCACCGTGATTTTAAATTGTAATCGCAACACACTCCATAATTGTATCAAGATAGTAAGTGTTAGCTATCACATCAGCTGTATTTTTTCATAATTATCCACAATATTGGTTTTCTGACTCACCGATCATAACGGCAACTTAAGATCATGCTCTGCACAAAACTCATGAAAACTGGCTTCTGCAAAATTGGAAGAGTCTAAATTTACAGATACTGGTTAAAAGAAATATATATTGGCTTTTGAACATCACTATAATAACATATGCCGACAATGTTATGACATGACCTTCAAACGACCTAGCAAAAACAAAAGGTGCTATAGATATGCGGAGGACCAAGGTCATTTTCTCATCATGACAAGAGTCTGCTCCTTTTGCATTTGTGTCCCCGTGTAATGTATCTTCAAACATACTAATATCTAATCTAAATTAGATGGATATTTCGTACGCAACTTCCACATTGAGATCAAGGTACTTAATTACTGTGTGATCTTTGACAAAATATGGGAATCAACTCTAAAATATGCGTGACATATATAGGGTCATACTCACTTCAAAGTGCTGAAAGGCCTAACTCATCACCCTTATATTCCATTCCAATTCAGGCTACTTCACTTTTTAATTCAGTACAATTCAATCTTTGATTTTAGCCCACCATTTAGGTGATCGAGCAAATGTCAATTGCCTCTCATAAGTCACATTCAAACGTCTATGCTTGCGAATGAAAATAATATATGCAGGATATTGAGATATAGGAAAATGAGTTTATTATTCAACCACCCTGCTGTGAGAAAGAGGAGAAGAGAGAACTTTATTGCTAATTTAATTAAACATAATTATCAAGAAATATTTATAACAACACTCACACATTATGTTCAATCTTAACCAACTGGATTATAAATCTCTTCAGTATCATTTGTGTATCTACATAAAATAAAACATATTTAACTCATAAGTATAAAATAAGAAAATATATATACATAAATTTCTTAATTTAAAATAGTTTAAATTTAAAAGATATTTTAATTTAAGTCTTGTTGGACTTGAATTCTCTCCAACCGTGTTATACCGTATAGCAAGAACAACGAAAGATACAATATCCAGCGTGTGAAACCCACATGTTAGGTCAGTCTCAATTGAATCCTGTGTTTTTCTCTCCCATCGCAGCAAATGCTACTGTAGAAAGGGACTAAACAGTATCTATTAGGCTATTACACTATCTCAAAGTGCATATGCTGGAATTTCAATTTAGATAATTAACTCTTTCTTGATGGCTCTCTATAGTGACATAAAATAATGCAAGAGTATTTACTATTTTTCTTTCTAATAATGGAACCCAAGTTGAGTTCTTAACGTAAGTAGGCTTCATAACTTCACATCATTATATATTTTTATTATAAATTAAAATATTAACTTATATATTTTAAAACATTTTAAAAATAATAAACGTATTAATTTATCACAAAAAATTAAATAATTAATGTTGCTCAATTTTAAAAACACAATTTAACAACTGCATTGGAGATGTTGTAAGTGTTACTTTGAAAATATTGACTCCCAAAGAAACTCTTAAAACAATTGGTTTCCATTGGAGAGCAAGCCGCATGGACTATATAGTATATAGTATATAAGAAGAAAAGAATTGTACCTTTTTTACCTTTTGCGCATCTGGCATATTTTTCAATTGTATATTATGTGAAGCTTTTCAGAAACTTTCTAAGTTGTAGGATCCATTATAAAACATTCTTATAATTATTTTAGAATTGTTAAGTTGAAGGAGACAGATATGATTGAAATGCTTAAAATGGTAAAAATTATAAAGCATTGTGAGAAATTGTAAATTTTAACAACAGCTCATGATTTTGGTCTAAAAACAGTACAGCTCATAATAATCGCTTGGATAAAGTTCTTAATTACTTCAAATTAATTGTAAATGTATCTTTATTTTTTTTTTTACTTTATATATTTTCTTATCAATTTGGTAGTAGTCAAATCCCAATTTTTTCTTACAAAACTTTAAAGTGGCGTTCCTCGTCAAATTAAGACAAATAGCATGTAGTCCAACTCTAAGCAAATAACTCAGAGAAAACGTACGGTAGCAAAATTCCTGTTATTCAAATTTGTGAATAATTTAATTTTATACCTTTTGGAATGTCGAAGTTGATAACATTGACCAATAATATTTCTCTATAAATAGGACAAATCGGGGTTACCTCCATGCATATTACTAAGCTTTTCATTTTCCCATCTTAATTGCTTTAATTTATAATTCTATCTCTCACATGGCTCCCTCTCTTTTGTGTCCTCTTCTTCTTGCCACCTTTCTTTTCATGCAAACTCTGGCAGATACTTCATTTGTTCAATCTCGAGCAGCATTTTACCCAAACTCTCAAGAAAATGGCACAGATGGTAAGAAAATTAATTACTGATAAAAGTATAACAAAATGCAAACATGAAATGATCTTTTATTAACATGATTTTAATTAATTTAATGCAGTTGGTGCATGTGAATTTGGTTCCTTTGGTGCTACGGTTAATGGTGGCGACGTATCAGTTGCATCTAATCTTTATCGAAATGGTGTTGGCTGTGGTGCCTGTTACCAAGTGAGTTCTGATCAAGCTAGTATACAGTATTATTACTTGCTCTCTTTTTTTTTTTTTTTTATACAACAACTACAATGATAATCGAACTTAATTTTTTATGCATTTATCGATCATACTCATTACTACTAAACCGACCCTAACGAGTTTAATATTATTATGTACCAACACAACCTATAGGATGATTTAGTTACGTGAGCGTGCATGTTTTCTGAAGATAGTAACAACAATTAATTAGGAATAACCTATATGTAAATCTCACTTTTAATACACATACACATGCATACACAAACTTTTTTTTTTACTGTAAAAAAAAACTTTTTTTTTCTTTTTTGTTATATTTGTTATTTCGTCGGTACGTGTAATTAATTCTTGCGTTTACATGAGTTCATCCTCTATATAATTATACGCACAACCGATCAAAAGTTCAAGATATATTAAACTAACAACAAACTAGATAGATAGTTGTTCTGTTTTCACGAACAGGTGATACTATCAAAGTTAGGTCGAGAGAATGTCTATCTTTCTCCATGAATGTAATATTTATTTATAAACACGTTACCTTGAGATTAATTGATGTCACATTCCGGATATCTCAGCTAAAATTTCTCTAACGATTGAGATCACGATTTTTGTTGGTTATGATTTTCCTTAATGGTCGTTTTATGTATAACTTGGATCTTATTGTTAAGATTCTGAGACGTTGGATCCTTAATGGGTCTTTCTGTGATTAAACACCAATGATCCCATATACCGAATCCGTAACAATAGTTAAGTTAATCTTTTTATGAGTTGTACTTAATTAATAGGCATTCTTCAATAGCACTTTGCAATATAACCGTGTATGCATTATATATAGTTCTAGTTCTTTCTTTGAAAGTAATATTTCTCATTATGTTTTACCAGGTAAGATGTAGCAATAGTGCTTTATGCTCAGACAACGGTGTGACTGTGGTTATAACTGACTCAGGCTCAGGTCATAACACTGATTTCATTCTTAGTCAACAAGCCTTTGGTAGAATGGCTCTCAACACTGACGCTGCTGCATCTCTATTAGCTCTTGGCGTACTTGATATTCAATATAGACGGTCAGAAATTCTTCCACACAGAACAACACCTTTTTAATTCATGCATGCATTAAATTTTTATGTAGAATGTTGCCAATAAATCAAAGACTTAACTAGGCCTCTCTTGTTATCTGCAGTGTCTCATGCAGCTACCCAAACAAAAACATTACAGTTAAGATAAATGAGAGCAGCAACAACCCTCACTATTTGGCTTTTGTCATATGGTTTCAACAAGGAAGTAGAGACATAACTTCTGTTCAGCTTTGTGAGGTATACTTTCTCCTTCCTGTAGCAATCAATTAGAAATTGTCAAATCTTTGAACAGATAATTTAGTCAAGAACATGGTGAAATTTGAGTATTTTTAAGGTCATTTACTGATTTTCTATAACCTTTTGACAAATGCTAATCAATGTTTTTAATAAGAATACTAGTTAAGAAATAAAAAAACAAAAAAAAAACATTGAATGGCTAAAAATATGCTTCAGTGATTTTTAATTGCACTCTCCTATATTATTTTTAATATAAAAAAATATTTTAATTCTTTAACCAGAATACTGATTAATTGGATCATATATTTTATCAAATAATTAACTTCGATATAAAAATCACTAAATATGACATGACATCCTTAATTCATTGTTCAAACTCCTCATCCGATTGAAATGGATGTATCAGTAGGGTCCAGTTATTTAGATGAAAAGTATTGTAATGAGTATAATCTCTTTTTGCTGAGTGCAGACTCAGAACTTTGTGTGCAAGTTACTGGACCGGAGTCATGGGGCAGTTTGGACCACTGCAGCTCCACCAAGTGGACCTTTGACTTTGAGGATGTTGTTTAGTTCTGAAGAAGAAGGAGAAGAAACATGGGTGGTTCCTGTTAATAACATACCACAAGACTGGAAGGCTGGACAAACATACGATTTAGGGGTACAAGTGGACCAATAGAGAAGCAGCAAAAAATAATTATTAATCTGATGTTGCCTGTAATGAAATAAAAAAAAAATAAGTTTATTATTTTAAAAGTTCAGTCCATTTACCCTATTTAATTTCCCTTCAATAATTTTTTTTTTCTCATAAGTTGTGAGGACTGACGAAATTCTATGATCTTACTAGACATGCTATGCAGGTCACCCAAAACCCTAGTGTTTTTTTTTTTTTTTTAAAGTGTAACTCCTTAGTTATTTCATAATTAAAAATATCTCGATTTTATTCACAAGCATGTTGAAATATCACTTGGTTTCCAGTAGCTTTCAATGGATCGACAATTCAGCCACTGAACTTGTCATAGAATTATTCATTCACAAGGTAAACAGATTAATACAGTAGCTAGAAAATGCTCAAAGTTGTCACTAAGCATTAGAGAAAGATTCGGTCATTAGACCTCCGCAAGCAAAAAGAAGCTATGAAATATTAATAGGAATGGAAATAAATTTCATTGTAATGGTTTAAAACTCATATGCCAAATGTCCTAAAAAATTCCAGATGTTGGAATGTTAAGTAACTTAAAGTTGGAATAATGCTTTCATTTCTTCTAATCAAGCTAACAATTATGGAGAAATGACTGTATAACAGGAGAATAAATAAACTTTCCAAAAATAATAATTAATAAACTTAAAGTTGGAATAATGCTTTCATTTCTTGTAAACAAGCTAACAATTATGGAGAAGTGACTATATAATAGGAGAATAAATAAACTTTCCCAAAATAATAATTAATAAACTCAGAAAACAATTCCCCCAATTTTATTTGCTAGCTCTTCACCCAATAACAGGGCTCGCGCTTGTGTGGGCAGAGATTGGAAGGCTTCAAAAAAATTTCAGTCATGATATTTTACATGGGCACACCAAATAAGCTAATTATACAGCTATAAATATGATAAAGAAAAATTCAAAATTACAAAGTACAAAGATGAAGATATAGATATGAATCTTATGGAATTAGTCAAGTGAAAGAAGACAGTCTTGAATCCTCACTTGCCTCCTTGAGACAAGATAAGTGTAAATTAAATACTTTGTAAGTGTTCTTTGTATATGGGTGTTTTTCTTGTTTTGAGCTGAGACAAAATTCTCTCATCCTATAATTTTTAGTCTAGAAAAGAGAGAGATATATATGGTTGTCTGCTTCTTTGATATCCTTTTATCAAGGAAGGTGAAGAGGGTCTTGAATTTGATGGCATAACTGCATTTCTTGATCTTTACTACCAGACACTCATTTTCCTTAAAACTCCATTTCGAGTATGCACCGTAAGACCCGACACTCGTCTTGCAAGAATTTTCACTTGAAAAACAAAGTTGATGAAATCTTTTATATGCATTTGATCTTCAATCCATTGTATAAATATCTCTTCTCTACATTTTATGGATTGATTATCTGAGTGTCTTAATTATGCAAGACACTGAGCATGTTATTCTTCATCAAAAATGATCTGTTACCAGAAAATTCAGGGACCCAAATCTTTGGTGAAACCAATCTGGACCTGCAGCATCTACCAGATCCTTACATGATCATAGCATCCCCATCCTGCAATACATAGTTTTCAGTGGCAGCCTCTTTTATGAGTTACGACATCTTTTTCCCTGATATCCATAATCATGACCTCAACATCTTGTTCCTTAACTTGCACTTTGCTTTTCTCCCAACAGCCTCTAAAATAGACTCTTATCTTTATCTAGGTTTGAAATTGTCTTCCTTAATCGAGTGTCCAACAGATAATTTCATCTGTGTTCCTAATTCACTCAACATCGAGTACATTATCTTTTTCCTATAGCCTGAATTATTCTTAACAAAACATTTAGATTCAAAATCTTCAAGATGAACCAAGCTGGATGCTGCTTCTTTCTGTAACCCCTTTTCTTTTATCATCAATCTCACACGTTCAACATCATCCCATCTCCCTTGAGCAGTATACATATTTGACAGCAAAACATAAGGGCCAATATCTTGTGGTTCCAACTCAATAAGTCTCTTGGCTACAATCTCTCCAAGCTCTGAGTCCAAGTGGGTACTACAACCAGAAAGTAATGCCCCCCATATTGCAGATCCAGCCTTCACAGCCAGGGACCATCCTTATAAGCTCTTCTGAGTTTTCCACCAAACCAGCTCAAGCCAGGAGATCAACCATGCAACCATAGTGTTCAACCTTGGGCTCAATTTTGTAAACTCTTCGCATGAGATCAAAGTACCACCAACCCTCGATGACCATTCCTGCATGCGTACATGCAGATAACACACTGATAAAAGTGACATCATTTGGTTGCAAACCTGCCTTCTCCATCTCCAAGAATAGTTCAAGTGCTTTGTCACCATTCCCATGAACTCCATACCCCATGATCATAGAGTTCCACGATACAACGCTTCTGACCGGCATCTCATCAAAAACATCCCTAGCCAAATCCATAGCCCCACATTTTGCATACATTGTCAGCAGACAAGTCGAAAGCAAGACATCAGGCTTAATCCTATTACTTCTGATAAAAGAATGAACCCACATGCCCATATTGAGCCTCCCTAAATTTGCACACGCTGTTAGCACACCACTAAGGTAGCCTCATTCGGCACTGCCTCTCTTCTTTCCATCATTCTCCCAAACAACCCCTCACCATAATCCTTTCTTTGAATTCTTTCACTTTTGTTTGCCTGTTCCATTCCACCTTAATACGGGTCCCCAAATTTAGCTGTTTTTATGTAGAGAAAAAAACTGTTTATAAATTCAATTATAAGAATAACTAATTATTCAAGACTAATGATTGTTGGAATAATCTAATTTTAGCATGTGTCTCAAACACACATTAGTCATTGACAAAGTGCATGTTTGTATTCACCTTTGGTTGCCTGCAACTTCTATTTTCAAAAGTATCTCATTTGTTGCTTATGCTAACGGGATTTTGGAATTCACACCACCTCATCAATAGTTATATTAAATCTGTCCAATTACTAGACACTTGGTAAACTATCATCCAATACTGAGCATGCAATGCACGTGGACTATTTCCTAGTTTGTAACGTTAATATAAGTATACTAAAATTTATTTCCTAGTTTGTAACGTTGATAGGTTATGCACTAAATAGTGTAAAATAATTTTATATTGTTATTTAATCATAGTTCATTATTTATTGTAAGCTTTTTTACTTTTATGACAATTACACTAAAGTAAAATCAATAATAATTTGTGATTGAATGAAGTCTAAAATCAAGGGATAAAATTTGCAAGTTTCTTAAAAGTTGGAGGAAAAATGCATCAAAATAATTTGTTGAAAGTAAAATTTAGAAAAAATGAAAAAATTGAGGGTATAAAGCGTAATTAAGCCAAAACTAAAATGACAAGAGCTTATAGTTTCATGTACTAATTAAAATTGGGGTTGACTCATTAATTTTTTTAAATAAAGTACAGAAGTATTGAGTAACACTAGATCAAATGATGTAGGACGAAGAAGGTAAATGTAGACTTTTATCTTTATCAAAGTAAATAATAATGAATAACCAACTAACCAATGAGTTGTATTACATTTGTTCTTCCATTGCTACCTCTCCACTTGTTTTCAATAGTTTCTCTCACATTAAGTTGGTTAAGTCTAAAGGACTAATGAATCTTTACAGATCTGAGACAAACACATTCCAAAATAAATAGCATGAAGCAAAAAGATATACTTTAGGACAAGGCACATTCATTCAGCAAGAACATCCACCCGACTGAGGTTGGGAATCATGGCTACCAGAAGACCTCAGGTTCACGTCAACCATATCTTCCTGTTTTGTTGTAGATAATGTTTCCATTCCGGGTAATGCAGCAGCAATTTTTCGAAAGAGGGCCTAAATATAAAAGTTTGATAAAGCGGTACAAATAAAAAGTCAGGACTGGGTATATATAACAAGTAGATATATCATAATGCCAGCAAGTATATCTAACATATAATTGAGGAAAACTTAAGGAAAATTTTAAGTTGACTTGTAGAAACAACCAACTGTTGTATTCATTCTGCAAGACAATGCAATAGGCTTATAATTATACAAAAAAATCATATTAACTTCCCAGACAAATTATCACTAAAAAGAATGCATGCACCTCAGGACCTGGTTAGATAGCTTTCTTCTAGATTATCAAGCTGATATTTATTAAATATCTATGGCATAGAAGGGAGATGCTTACCTTTATATTAAAGCCAGCTTTTGCACTAGCTTCAATAAACATAACGTTTAGCTCTCGGGACTTTGCTTCCCCTTCCTCTGTAGAGACTTGCCTGTAGTGTCAAATGTATAGAACATTACTCATAATGAAAAGTCAATGAAAAAAACAACCTTGTTCCTTTAACCATTTTTTTGCCTGGATTAGGAACCCAAGGTGAATTCTTAAACATTTCACTTGCAACTACTTGTATATAATAGATTTTTAAATATTATAAAAAAATGTTACTCATTGTACCATAGCAATCCCCATGCTGGAAATAAGCTACAGAAAGGAACTGCAAAGCAGGTCATATTTTGTACAAGACATCGAAACAAATATGCAGAGTGCAAAAGAAGCATTTCAAGGGCCAAACCATTCAAGGTACTAAAGTCTATGAGAAAATGTAAGTCTCACTTCCTTAGAGACTTAGTGCTGGAAAACCACCTTAATTACGGACACCCCTAACTCGCCTTAGTTGCAGTCTCTTTGAGGGCTGCCTTAATTGCAACCTCAAGGATGGTGTTTAGTCCCACATTCACTAGATATATAACATAAATAGAGCTTATAAAGCTTGGGTAGTCTCCACCTTACAAGCTAGTTTTGAAGGATTGAATTAGGTCCTAAGCCCAAATTCTAAGACTTAGACTGTCATAAATATAGGGTTCTACTAATTCCTTTCATATCATCTTTCATGGATAACAATGACCCCCTTCTGACATGTTTCTAAAAAACTACGCAACATTCTTCTTCATGTTTGGATTAACATATTTGAGGGGAAATAATCACTTTTTTTCTTGTGTAGCTTCATGGACAACTTTCCTATGCATGGTTAGGAAAATGAAGCATGTTTCAAATTCACCAAGTCAGGAAACAATATCCAGTCTTTAGCAAGAAAAAACAACATATTTTAACATTTTATTTCCTCAAAATGTCACAAACATACTGGAAGGACAGAAAGTCAAATTGGACAACATATTTCACTGTCCCTCCTCCCACTTTCCCCAGATATCTCTCTCTTAGATGTACACATAACTGATAATAAATATATTGAATAAAAGAAGAAACTAAATAAAGTCCTTAAACTATGCCATGTTGAAGACAATGGAGGTGCACTTCAGCAAACTAGATTATTTCATAGTTTTCTCTAGGTCTTTTATACATTGCAAATGAAGTTTGTGATGTATATGTCTAATATATAGCTTGAGATGTTTTTCATTTTATCTGAATGGACTACTTGTCATAAGTCACTCATTCTCAAGGAATTCTTGAGGCTATTCAAGGCTTGAAACAGTGACACTGTAACTATTCCAGTTGTTTGAAGATCTTAACCAATTTATAACTCATTTTGCCTAACAAAACACAAATATCCCCCTTCATATGATTGATGAATTTTTCTATTAGCTTTTTATCTACTGCACACAATATTGTTCTCTTAGTCTTGTCCCACATCCCACAGTCTAGCCTGTGAAGAATGAAATGATTATTTGTGTAGTTTTACCTCCCTTGATTACAACAATTTCTTCTTTACTAACCCATAAACTTTCTCTAAGTGTTGAATTAGCAACTAGCCAAAAATCAACATCAAATTGGTCATTAGATAATACAGAACATAAGAGTCATGTCATGAAACCGGCCACTATAAACTATCTGATGAAGTTAGTCACTCTACAATTGATTAGCCATTACCTTTTATCCACAAGATCAGTTTTGTTCCCAACAAGAACGACAATAACATCGCTGCCTCTTTCACTGCGCACCTCTTCAATCCACTTTGATGTGTTTAGGAAAGTCTGACGGCCTATATCACAAGAATGCTGAATAATCAGAAAGTGTCCATCAAAGAGATTAGGACTATAGGAACAGTGAACAAAAAACTATGCACACATGATATGAGTCATCTAGAGAGATTTGAGCTGTCTAAGAATAACAGGCAGCACCTGTTAGAGAACGCTACTTCTTGAGAAGTTCTGATCTTGATAATTTATTACCTAATTGGCACAGGTACCTTTAGAATCTGGGGAAGGCCACATGTTAATCCCATATTCACTTTCTTTTTTGGTTAAAAGAATTCACCCACTTAATGTAAAAAATGAATATTTCACTCAAATCATATCCCAAAGAAAGGAAAAGGAATTACTTAAATAAGGTGTTTTTTTTTTTTAAAAATGGAGCATACATATTCCTCTAAGATATAAATCTTCTTCCATAATAAGTTTTTGAAGATATTAATAATGAATAGCAAACTCAGCTCTTCAAATTCAACACTTAATTAACCAGCATCCAAAAAAAAATTTAATTAACTATTAATATATTATTATATTGAAATTAAAAATCTGCAAGAAAATATAATTTGTCATGAAGGGAATAGGTGAAAGAAAGCAGGTCTAAATGGCATACTTGCAACATCATAAACAATGACAGCAACAGATGAGTCCCTAATGTAGCTTGGAATAAGACTTCTAAATCTTTCCTGGCCAGCTGTATCCCTGTCACAAATGAAAAACATAAAAAAGTGAAGGTTTTGAGAGGAAGAAAATCAAGAGAATTCAATTAACAAAAAAAAAAAAAAACGACAGTGTACTGTTTATGTATGGAAACTCAACTAAAAATACACATTAAACTCCATTGAATTCAGTCGAGTTTTCCAATATACATCAACTGTTGAAATAAAGCCAAGCATACAAAGCAGTAAACAGGAAATGCTGCAGATTACAAAATGCCTAATAGCATCATGTTCAGCTTAAAGCAATCCACTTCAAAACCTGATTTTTTATGCTATAAAGTAAAATATAAATGAATACATACAGTAGTTAATATTTAAAAACCATTTTAAACAGACATTATAGTGAGATTAAAAGGTATGAGATAAAGTAAAAATACCTTATAAAAAAAAGAATTAAAAATGTTAGCAATCATAAAATATCACATATTGTGCAATGCAGATTCCAATATACCAAATAAATCTTTGAAATATAACATACAAAAGAAACAAGATAAACATCAAATAGTGATGTATCTGCAGTTCAGTAATTTGCATATTTTAGGAGTGAATGAAAACTGAGAAAAAAAAGGGAAGGATGGGGAGACATTGGTCGTTCCTTATTTGTAGGGAAGTTATCATTACTCCACAGGATTCCAAAATTTAGTATTCCAGTATCTCCTTACACTTGATGAGAAACAGCAAAAACAGATAGTTGATATAATAGCATTGCCCCCATTCCCCTTCTGCCTTCCCTCTTCATTATAGACCAAACAATCCTTTGCTTCCCCTTCCATCATTTTCTTCATAACTATTCCTTACCCTCCCTAGTGGAATTTTCAAAATGATCAAGCAACATCTTACCACAATTGCAGTCGAACAGTTCGATCTTCAAGATACATAGTTTTTGACAGAAAATCGATACCGATTGTAGCCTGTTTAGCAAAAGGAAAAGAAAAAAAAAAAAAAGGAAAGTTTTGAGTACGGTAAAATTGTAAACAACTCAATTTAGGAAAATGGAAGTGCATGTAATGCAAGAAAAATGTAAACAACTAAATGCATGTGTAGAATTATATCTGCACATATTGTGTATTGTACATATACGCATGTGTACCCATTAACTGTAGACTTTAGTTTCACTTGCAGGTGGACAAGGAAGTAAAGACAGGAAAATACATATATGGATTTCTTAAAATCATTTCGCGTGACTCAGAATTACTGGTGCTACAAAGTTCTTATATACCTTTTTTTTTTTCTTCTATTCTCCAAATAATTTACTACTAAACTATTTTACAAGGAGATATAAGATTGATTTGTAGTTAAGAAAGAAGAGAAAGAGGGAATGGTCACGGGTTCATCCCTCCTGCTAACAAAAACTAACCCTTAACATTTGCCGATAAAAAAAACTAAACTATTAGACGACCATACAGTTCAAGTTTTTAAGACACGTGCAACACTGGAATCTGAATCTGTTTTCTGTTTCTCTCCAATATGCCATTTCCTCCGCTGAAGTTGCGTCATACAGCATACAATTATAGTAGCCACCAAACTTTTGCAATGAAATTATTAAATGTCTTCAAGGCAATCACAATTGGAATGAGGAAAAAAAAGGGTAAATTTTAAAAAGTAGAATAAATTTCATATACCAAACCACATTGGCGTCTGTTTAAGTAACAATTTCTTAAAAACAAATAATGAACCTAAATTCAGGAACATATCACCACCAATCACGACGAAAGCAATGATCCCATCCCACGGTAAAACCGTGATCTCTTGAATTTTTTTGTAAAAAAAATGTGATGAAATAGTGAAAGAGAGATTGGATCTGAAAGAAGAAGACCTGATAAGTGTTGTCGAATTTGTCGTACATGAAGCGAGTGATGATGCTGGTTTTCCCAACGGATTGATCGCCCAAGAACACTAGCTTGTACTTTGCGAGAGCCGACACTGGCGCCATTCTTACAAATCAGATTTGCGCAACACTTCACTTTCACTCTGTCAATGGAATCCAATCCAGTTCTTTCGATTTTGCTTTTCTCTCTTCAGCAATCTCAGAAGGAAAGAAAGAAAAAGCACTGATGAAAAAACCCAAACAAAAATGTGAATTAAGTTTTGATTACGATGTCTACCTGGATTTAATAATTAGTATTCTTTTTTTATTTCAAAACAGATCGCTAATCGCTATTATTTTGTTTTTTTACGATCGTTAAGGATTCGTTCTTAGCTGGTCAAGCAATAATTTTGTACATATTTTAACTTTTATATACTCAATTTGTTAAGGTTAAATTATTAAGATATTATTTGAGTTTGATAAAAAATAATTTATTATGAGCCTTAATTATCTAAATTGTCAGTATCCTTTTAATGAATAAGTGAGTTAAAAAAAGTGTGAATACAAAAAGAAAATGAGAGTAAAATTGATTAAGTTGAGTTGTTTTATCAAAACTAGTGCTGGACCGGTGGAAGAAATGCATGTCGGTAATGATTTAAACAATGAATAAAGCCTATTACAAGATGAAAATTTTACTAATATTTAAATGTTTGATAAATGAGTCAAAATATCTCTACTTGGCAAAAATTAAATAAAAAATTAACTTCAAAACTAAAAAAAACTAATTGGTAACTCAGTTTATAGTTAATAACTAAAAAGTTGTCATATTAGTTTATTGAATGATAAGTTTTGATAAAATTATCTGTTAAAATAATTACTAAATATAAAGTGACAAATAAATATTTCATTTTATTGATAAAATATGTTTTGAAATAATTAGAAGAATCTTTGCTGACAAGAAAAAAAAATAAATATTTTTTAGTACTGTGTGGGTGGGGGATTGATGCAGCATTTTAGTACATTGTTTTAATGGAACTTAAGTATTTAAATATTGTCACTCATTATTAACCTGTTGAATTTTACATTGCAATTCAACCTATATATTAGAAATAGAATCTGTTTATTATTAATTAACTTTTTACTAACATTTTTTTAGAATTAAAGATGAGGTGAATTGAAATTTGGAGTTCACCTAACCCAAGATATGCTTAAAAGTTTATTGAATATTTATATAGGTATTTATATATGGTTCACTAACAAGATTTTCAAGTTGATAGAATTCAAATTCACATTTTTATTGAATACGAGTCTTATTTTTATCAACTAAATCAATTTTTATTAATCCATCAGTGCCTTCTAGCATGGGCAAGTTGATTAGGTCCTACACCGTGTGAATTGCGAAACAAAGATGACCCATTAGATATACAACTTTTTAATCAAAGGTTAAAATAAGTGTGGGTCTACCACAGACACACATATTGGAATAGAAAAACTCTTTCTCCCATGTTCCTTTCTCCGACCACCCTCCGTAACCCAAGAATCGCCCTCCTCGTTGGCGTCCTCCTCCGCTGCGCCGCCGTGGGCATCGAAGTCGTGCGCAACCACGTGTGGATCTGCATCTAACGCGATCAGAGTTCGCATCGCCCTCTAGATTAAGGTACTAAATCAATGTCTCTCACTTTATTAATGAGAAAGACAGCATATTCGACCAAATTTATCTGTGGATTAAGGTACTCCAGGAGTAGCCAAATGGATAATGCAAAGTGCAATACCACACAACTGCAAGAGATTATAATTCTCCTGTTTCAAAGGAGAAGCTTCACCTCTCTCAGTAAAACCTTGTTGGCATGCATGTTGATGCTGCTTCCATAACTGAACTCATCCAAATCCTAGTTACATCATAATTCCCAGACAAGAAAACACCAACGGAATTCACTATTGTATCATGCTGCATCAGAGTACAGTTCCAAGCAATCTGCTAAGCATCCCAAAGCAAAATTATCCAAGCTTGTGTTATCTAATAGCTTCTCTATGGTTGTCAAAGTGCTAGCTAGTGACATTCTCTAGTGCTAGCTCCATTGCAACCAACGCCGACCCTTCGAGATTTGCGGAGTGACTCACCGGAACCGCCGGAAGAGAAGTGGAGCACAGGTTGTAGCTCAAGATGATGCATTGGTTGGCACATTTTTGGCATGTTTGGTTGATTATGTCCTTTGGTACATTCAAGGTGGTAGAGCTTGTTCCAAGAGGGAGTGCGATGAAAAAGAAGAAAGAGATGAAGCACAAGAAAGAAGGTTGTAACATCATTTATTTGGTATAAACTGAGTGTTAATTGGTCCAAAGGTATGGAAAGAATGTATGGTTAATATATGCACGGACACTCCAATTTTAAAAAAAAAAAACGTGTCGGACACGTGTCGGACACCGACACGCTCCGACACGTAGTCAACATTTTAGGACACGTTGACTAAGGGGACATGCGAATTTGACTGAGTCGGACACGTAGTCAATGTTTTCGACACGTTTTCGACACGTTTTTTTTTTAAAAAATATATTTTTAAAAAAAATTAAAAAAATTAAAAAAACATTTGATAAAAAATTAAAACTTCAGAACCCTTTATGGATAAAAAATTAAAACATTTGATTCACTTGATGATGTTGAAGATCTTCAAGTTGCCAGTCTTTCACTTGATGAGCCAAAGATAGAGACTATGATTCTTCGAGATGGAGATGAAATTAATTAAACTTGCTAGTAACACTTTATGGATGTTTTATTATTTTTGCTTTATATATATTAAAAATATTATTTAATATCAAAACGTGTCCTAACGTGTCGGTATTTTTTAGAATTTACGTGTCAGAGTGTCGTGTCGTGTCGCGTGTCCCGTATCGGTGTCCGTGCATCGTAGGTGGGAAGTACTATCACAAGGGAAGTTTCCTTAACGGCTTTTTATTTGTTGGTAAGTGTTTTTTATTTTCATTTAAAAAATAAAAAAAGTAAAAATATGTTCACTTCAAATTTTTAGAAGAAAATATTTTTAAAAAAAATTTGAAAACAACAAATTAATATTTTTAACATTTTCTGAAAATGTAAAAAAAAAAACGTGATATCAATTTAAATTATTATTATTTTTCGTTACATATCTTTTATAAGTCTTAAAAAATTAAATTATTTTTAAAAAATAAACACTCAAATCAAACTAACCTTACTTAATCATTAGTATTCGTAACAAGAGAGTACTGTTTTAGCCTTTTACATTTGTTATTAAAGGCAATTGTGTTGCGTAAAATAGTGGGCTTCATTGATAATTTCCTATGATCATACATAAGACAGATTCAGTAAGGTCCAAGGGATACGGACAACAAACTTGTTTTTTAACTTGAGGATGTTTACATTGTTATTTCAAAACCAGAGAGCATCTCCTATAAAATTGTTCATTTAGCTCAAATTACAAAGAAATGAGGTACGAGCAACGACAGAGGAAAGCGAGGGATCTCCCACGTACCCTGATAAAACGATCTAAAACTTCTTGTAGTGAATTTTACTAATAAATTTGGTTTAACCTATTATGAAGCCACGATGCTCCCAATATGGGAAAGTATCGGAATCGTACTCGTGTTGAACACCCAAACCTATCCAAAGAGTATCCTTTTTTTAAAGAATCCATTTTTTTCTTTTAAAAAATAGGACACAACTCATGATTCTAATACAGTTCAAGCGGTTTCAGAATTCAGATGTGACTTGAGCCACTTTCTGAATTTTTTTATAATTTTATTGTTTTAACTTAAATCCACTTGTATGGCTTTAGCTTTGCTCAAACATTATTTTTATTAAATAAATTTATATTATTTTAACAACACGCTTTAATTAATTTAAAAAAAAAATCATATCTTCGTATTTGGGTCGTATGGTACCTGTATTTAAAACATAAGAATTTTGCACACGATTCAATTAAGGCTCTTAGAAAGCTCTTTAAAATTATTTTCATGACTCACAATACAATTAAAGAGTGCACCATATAGTATGCTTTCCCTCAATTATGTATACGACCCATTTGAATGAAAACAAAAGGTATTACACTGAATTCGAAGTAGGCGCGGTTCTCCTTTGTTAAAGGAGACTTATTTTCACCCTTCTTATCGTTGAACAAACCTTCACATGTAACTGGGGAATCCAAGGAAACACTCACTTTGGTACTAGCCGTGTCAAAATCCTTGTTCTTGAAAGCAACCACAGCATCATCTAAGGCCGAAACGCAATCCGAGTAAAAGTCAAAGCAAGTTCGTAGGCAACCCTTTACGTATTGATCAAAACTTTTGTTCTTCAAGAGGTTTGAAATGATTGAAACCATGTTGGTTGCGTTGGATTTGGTTTGCTGAATTGATGTGACCACGAAATCCTTGAGGTTGGAGGGTGGTGTGTGCCACTTATTGGAGAGGAATGCAACACAGAAATCATACTCCAAAATTGGGTCAATTTTGGAGGCCTCCATACAAGATTGAGAGATAAGATTGGAGCCATTTGAATTTGAGCATTGGAAAAGAAACATAAAGAAGAAAATCACTAGGTATGAAGCAAATTTCATTCTTGATTTTTTTTTTTTTTCCTTATCGATGGAGTATGTTTGTAAGAAATGAAAATCATGTATTTATATAAGAAGAGGGGGAATTTTTTATTATCAAAAACAAAACAATAAAAGAGGGACAAGTTTTCTAAAATTTGAAAACAATGTTTATTTTCAATATTTTGATTTTTGAGTAATAAATCTATATGATTTCTAAGATAAATTAAAACAATAAAATGTGTCGTATACATAATTGAGGGAAAGCATACTATATGCTGCACTCTTTAATTGTATTGTGAGTCATGAAAATAATTTTTAAGAGCCTTAATTGATTCGTGTGCAAAATTCTTATGTTTTAAATACAGGTACCATGCGACCCGAATACGAAGATATGTTTTTTTTTTAAAAAAAATAATTAAAGCGTGTTGTTAAAATACTATAAATTTATTTAATGATAATAATGTATATTCTCACGTTTATTTAAAGGTAATTGAAAAATATTTATTGATATCTTTTATTCTCGAAAAAGTGAGATGTGTATATTTATGTTGATTTTGTATTGAGTTGATATCATGAAAAGAAAGTGAAAATATAGATTCTTATGGATGATAATCATATTAATTATGTAAATATTCTATTATATCCTCGATATCAATGCCTATTATGCATCTTAGGAATTTTTTTCAAGCTACACCTTTTTATACTCTTTTATTCCCAAACTATACCCATTTGTAATTTAAATCTTAAAATTCACTTATTTTAAAAATTGATAAGTATAGAATTGGTTCCTGACTTTTCACTTTTATCTTTTTTAAAAAAATTATTTTTTATTATTAATTTATTTTAAAAAAATATTTTACGTCAAGAAGTCAGGAATTGGGACACAACTTCTATGTTTTTTTATTATTAATTGTTTCTAAAAAAATATTTTTTTAAAATAATTTATTTAAATAACGAAAATTTTGTTGGTTTAATAAAATACGCAAGTCCCACTTGAAACACGTACATTTATTGGAACAGACACCCAAGTCCACTTGAAACACACAAATCACCTGGAACGTTTAAGGTCATGTTACAATCCAAAATTGCGATTGTGGTGAATATCAGGCTAAACACTTATCGTGTTCTCACGTAATGACTGCATGTAAATCTGTCAATGTAGATCACATGAATTATATGTTGCTGCTATTTATTTTACAAAACATATTGTACATCTACGACAACTCCTTTGGTTTTACTGCCACACGAATTAATGTGGCAAGAATATGAAGGAGATCAATGGGATCTTGATCAAAGGAAAAGAAGGAGCGTGAATGGTCATCCGATTTCAAATCGCATTCCCACTTAAATGGACCAAGAAATTGAACATGATACTAGAAAAAAATGTGAAATTGTCGGCAACAAGAACATAGCAGAAAAAATTATCCAAACATATCTTCCTCTTCAATTTTTTCTTAGACAAATGTTTTTGTTTATTAAAAAATATTTTTTTAAAAACAATTAATAATAATATAAAAAACATAGAGAAGTCGAGTCCCAATTCCCGACTTTTTAACGAAAAATAATTTTTTAAAATAAATTAATAATAATTAATTAATTAAAAAAACAAAGGTGAAAAGTCGGAACCAATTCCTAGACTTCTCACCAATTTTAAAAATAGGTGTATTTTAGGATTTAAATTAAAAATGGGTGTAATTTGAAAATAAAGGTGTAATTTGGAAAAAATTCTTATTATCTCATTATCTGTCTATGATTTTTTTTGGAAATCTCACTATGATTTTGTGCTTTACATCAGTTAGTATTTCACGCAATTCAGTTTTGATAACAAAGGGCATGAAAAGACAAGTATATTGTAATTGTTTTTGGAATTCAATTATTGATATAAAGACAGTTTATCAATTTTGTGTTTGTTTACTTGATGTGTGGTGAAAGTTTTATTGGACATGTTTCTTGGTGTTGCTTGTTCTTTATAAGGCCGAAGGAAATATTTTGGTGTTGTGTTTCTTTAACAATAAGATGTAGCTAAGGAATTTATTGGAAAAATAATTGTAAGATTTTTCACTGCTATTTACAAACTATAATATATAGTCTCGTGTCATGTTGTGTAAATGCATATAATAACTTCTTTAATATAAAAATGGTATTTTAGTAATTTAATATGTCTAGGAAAAAATAACCTGAACCAAACACATTCTTTAAACAATATTTTTGGGAATATAAAAAATATTCTCAACTAATTTTAATAGTTAAATAAATGTATTTTTTTAAAATACCCAGAATGTCGTTCCCATCTAGTATGTCTGGAAGCTATCATTAATGATTTTTATCAATTAGTTTAATTAGAAATAACAAAATCATATCTCATGATTTGCTAATTAAATTTTTTAAGTGGATCAAATTCAGCCTTTAGATTATTTAAACTAAGTGGTTTAGATTTGGTGTAAAACATTAATTTTACCCCTGGCGTAAGAGGATGGATCAAGTTACACTAAGAGTAAATTAATCTTCATCCTCAACATTTATTTTCTTAAAATTTAATGGTTAAGATTAATAACACCCAATACAACCATTAGATTTCAATAAATAAATAAAAAACAATGATAATGAAGAGTAACTTTTTTATTACTCTTAGTGTAACGAGATCTCTCCTATATATATTTACACTCAAAATTTGGAAATTATATTGTTTTCCAAAATTTATGTATTAATAATTGTATTGTGCTTAATTAAAATTAAATTAAAGGTTACAGCTTTATTAAAATATCAAAACCAATTATTAATTTGAAATGGATTTACTATCCTTATGGTGCTTAAACATTTTAAAAAATTTATTTTTAGCACTTCAACTTTTTTATCTATTTTTTGTTCTAAAACTTTTTTTTCCTTACTTTTACTCCCTTTAACTTTTTTCATCTTTTAATCCTTTAAAAGGACTAAAAATATGATGGAAACAAATTAACGATATAAAATCAACAATAAAAATTTAGGAACTAAAACCAAAAATTTAAAAACGTTTTAGGGACTAAAAAGATAATAAACCCATTTTTTAGTCTTGGGTCAAAGATCACAAAGTTTCTCAACCCATTAAATCGAAGATTAATCTTGCTTGTGATGTGTTATTGCTAATTCAATAAAATTTTGAACACAAACAAAATTGAACACGAGTTTTTTTTTTAAATAAATTATTCTCATAAATGTGAATGTAGTGAAATCTTGCACCACTATGTTAAAATAATATATAAGTAGCTTTAGTTATTACCTATTATATAACCGATTTTTTATAAATAATCGGTTATATAATCAGCTTTTATAACAATTACAATTTTGATTATCATAAGCACTTATCATATGTGGTTAATTTTTATAATCATTTTTAATTAACTGATTATTATATAAACAAAAAATTATGGTTATTGTTAAATTTTTCATAATTATTTTGCATACATGAGAGAGGTTACTGCATAATCTTGCAATTAATTCATATCCCGACCATTAAGCCTACAATTTGCGTTGTCTTTGTTTTCATTTTATGTAACCCGCAAAACCACCGCATAATCCATGGACATAAAATAAAAACAAAAACACAAGAAAAATGATTTTTAATATAAATGTTAATCAGTTTTTTTAACTAAAACTAAAAATTGATTGTTATTTTTAAAATTTTCAATATTCAAAACTAAAAACTACCCAAAAATGATGCAACATCTACTATCTAAATTAAAAAACAACAGTATTCAACATCTCATTCCATTTCTTGCATTTTTTCTCTCTTCTATTTCAACTCTAAGAAACTAATAGTCATAAAAAAAAAAAAAAGTAAAACTTTCCAAGGCCATGTCTTTAACCAAAACCTGACTTCATATTTAAAACAGTAATCAGAAACATAGCCCTCCTATCATAAACATCAAAACATACTAGGAGCATAGTCTTCTTTCATAATCAGAAAACAATAATCTTATTGTAACCAAAAGAAAACAATAATATCATTACTCCAAAATTACCTAAATCATCAAAACACGAAAAGTAGAAATTAATGTAACTATTAAATTTTGACTTAATTAGCAAAATTTGTAAATCCAATAGTTATGGTTGCAAGGACGAGAAATAATAAAGGGGTGACAAAATATTGCAATTTCTATGATTGTTGGTTTTTATAAATGAAAGAAAATACAAAATGTTTCCTATACAAAGGACTTTAGGGGAACTTTGCTAGCAAAGGAAAGATCTCATATAGTTTCCACTTGGACATTTGACGAAAGTCATCTTGCATTCATCTTGTTTTCATTAACTATTATTCTATATATATACTACTAATTGTCTGCTTTCTAGGTTTTATTATTTTTGGAGAAGGAACAATTAGCAACAAAATAACAATTCAATAGGGTTTCATATATTTAGTGTAAATATGGGCATTCTATTATGCATTTTTGTCTATTTTCATGCCTAAATTGTCTCCTTTCCACAATGTGTAATATTAGGATAATAAAAGTATCATGAATTTAGCTGTTTTTAATAATTTGTTTGAATATAAAAATGTAAAAAATAAGGTAAGTGTTGAGGTTGAGACCTATATTTATTTTATGTAATGAATAACCGGTTAAAATGATTTTTATGAAAGCATTTGTTATCTAAAAATTTCTAGATTATAGTGTAATTCTTTTTGTTATGATGTATACAAATTATGCAGTTTAAATATGTCATGTTTGTAAGAAAATTATGGTGGCTTCAAATTTTCATATTTATCAACAATTATATATGTGGTTTTAAACCACCACATTTATAATAAAAAAAACATTTTATCAACAAATCATGGTAGTTTAAACCTTCTTTTGAAGACTCATGCTAAAGATATTCTTGTCATTAAATTTATCATTACAAATTATACCCTTTTAATCTTGTTTCTACACCCCGTATTCACTCACACTCATCCTCATCATCATCCTAGTTCAAATCTTCCTAAACCCTCCTTCCTTTTGTGTAGGTTACTTTTCTCACCACTTTGTTCATCTTGTTCCAACAAATCTGAGGAGGGCATTTGGAGAGGGGGGTAGGGTTGGGTGAGGGAAGGTATTTTGTAACAGGTGATGGAGGAGGCTAGTTATTGGACAGAGAGAAGATCATATTGATTTTGTGTTGGGTTTAGATTTAGGGTTTGGAGTAGGTGGTGGTATAAATTGAAAGAAACGTCGTTGTTTTCTTTTCAGATCTAGACTTTGGATTTCTTTTGATTAATTACATAAGGGAAAACACATGAAGCAATACTAATTCTTGCTCCTATTTTCTACTATGTTGAGGTTGTTTTGTGTTTTTTGAATTTATGTGGGTGTAGCTAGGATCAACTACGAAGGGCACGACGTAGATAGCACCAAAGATGGCGATAAGGGAAGAGACGAAGGTGCAGTCGAAGAAGAGGGCTATCACTACTAGAAAAGTGGTCTTTTATGACGCACCTTCTAAGACGGTTCCTACAAAATCGTCTTAGAATGTTAGGCAGTGACAATTTTGTAAATAATATGATATTTATAACGATGGTTTTATAATAACCGTCTTAGAAGTGCAGTGTTCAAAGACGGTTATTATAAAACCGTCTTAAAAATTACCTTTCAAATACGGTTTTCGTAAACTGTCTTTAAATTTGGGCTTCCTAAGCACACGTGTGGTCGTTTCGCTTCCTTTTCTCTCTCACCGTTTCGCTTGCTTTCTCTTTCTCTCTCACCTCAGTCAAAGCCATGTCTCACTCTCCAGAGTCTTAGGGTTGCAGAGCCATGTCTCACTCCGACACCAAGAAGAAGAAGCACCAGCGTAGAGGCAGAAAGCATGAAGGAGGAGGAGAAGAAGAAACGAAAGACAAAGGGTTGATGATCAAGCTCCAAAGCTTCACTACCCCATCGAAACCTCCCAATGGCCCCTACAGTTAGGGTTTCCCAAACCCTACACTACACTTTGAGCAAACGCAATTTCAAATTAATTAATCACTTACTGACTCACCAAAATCATCCAATCAACACTCTGATTCAGCTCTCGGATCTCAGCAGCAGCAACAACATAATGGTGGAAGCAAAGAACGTTTTGGCCCTCCCCCTAATAAACAACCCAACGATAACGACGGCAATAACAACAACAATAGGCCAAAGCCAAAGCATTTCGTGAAAAACCAAATCTCGGAGTCAATCCTTAATGACCCTGTTCTGAACGGTGCAATCTCTTTGCTCCCTTTGAATTACAACTTTGAGGTCCATAAGTGTGTTTAGCGCTCCAGTGGAGCAAAGCGCGTGGCACTCCAATTCCCTAAAGGCGTCCTCATGTACTCCCTCCTCCTCTCCGACATCTTCACCACCTTCGCTGCCATCACCCATTGCTACGTCCTTGTAATTAGCATACTTTCTAATTAATTTGCACTTCTCCTGGATTTAATTTGTAGTTTTGTACTATATGTTCACGTGATGGATAAAGATTATATATAGTTAACTTGGTAATTTTTCACTTTGCAATTCATAATGAATATTTTATATCCGCACTATATAAGCTTCAATTTGTTTTGGGAGCCATCAAGTTAACACACATCTCACTTTCTAGGTGACATGGTGTTTAAAATGTAGGGCCTGGGCTATCCTTTTAAGTTAGTAAATACAAATTTTCTTCGCATGATTTGTTGGAAAAGTGTTTTTTTCTTGCAAGAGTTTTCTAAATCTCTCGAAATTATATTCGTCAAAAATGAATAAGTCAAATGTTGTTTTCTTGAACAAACAATTTACGTTAAGTACTCATCGAATTGGCTACCTGATTTTAATTTTTTATTATTTAAATTTTGGTCATAATTTAGTTTTGGTCATTTTCAAATGTGTTGTCATTTTTCATGTCGTACCTCATGTTTGTGATAATGTTGTCTGTTATCAGTTGGCTCTTAATAGTAGTGAGCAATATATAGATTAAACTCACCAAATTATGTATATTTGATTGGATATATCATCAAATATTAGTGAGCAATAATTGAATTAGATCAAAGGATTATATTTGAAAGTTCTTTTATTTTCTTACAGGTTATTGCTGAAAACCTTTCTAAAGAAGAAATCATTGGCTTGAAGGAAATGTTTAAATCCATGGACACATATAACAGTGGAATAATCATTTTTGAAGAGTTGAAAGCTGGTATGCCAAAACTAGGTACTAAGGTTTCTGAGGCTGAAGTAAGGCTGTTGATGGAAGCGGTAAGAATTTTGTTTGATTATACCTTAGCATTTTTGGTACTTTTTATCTGAAGTAAGGTTTTCTTAGGTTGGAGGGGTAGAAAAATCAACCAACAAACTTGAAATTGGCAAATTTTGGTTCCCTGCTCAACAAGTCTATAACTATGAGGTAATTGGAGCCACATAATCTGATTCATGACTTTTTATGCTTCTCTTAATCTCAATGATAAAATACCAATATTATGCAGAGATATAAGGTGAGTTTGATGGTTAAGGGAGAAGGAAGGAGAGAAAAGGTCGTGGGTTCGATGCACTCTACTAACAAAAACTAACACTCTACTAACAAATAGTGGATACGTTACAGCTTTCTTACTCGAAGAACAAAATTAATTAAGCGAGATAATTGAAATTAAACAAGCATCGTGTCAGACAATTGAACAAGGAAGGACCTATGGGCCAACATACATAACCCAGTGCCCAATTCAACCGAGCCAGACCTACGTCTATAATTTTACTCTTACAGGCCAGAGAGACACACTTTGGTGGCGTGCACATATCCTTTGGCTTAGGACCACTGTTATTCAATATCCCACTCCCGAGAAAGGAATAATGGAAATTTTGAAGCATTTGTTTGCTATACAATACAAGTATTGTGTTGAAAACTGTGGGTGGTCTTCTCAAGATTATGCATAAGAGTGCAAAATCAACCTTCTTACTAGTAAAACACATCAGGTCTTATAGCTTTTATTTTATGTTTTCTTTCAACCATTCAAATGTTGGAAATGGAGGATTGTATTATATGAATGGTGAATCGGCTTGTGGCCATTTGGCAGTGTTTCAACTGCTATAATTATATTATATCGCTTTAATGGTTGGTTCTATTGCACTGTGATATTCTAAAATAGTTAATTCAAGTGAAGGAAAAAGATGATAGCTTTGAATTTTTTGCACTTTATGGTTATGGACATGTTAGAGAAATCTCCTTTAGAAGGCGCTTTATGCTATTGTAAAGACCATTTTGAACAAACTGATTTCTTCTATTTTCATTACAAGAGGTAGGTGTGAAATGTGAACAAGGCAAGACAAGGCAATGAAAGAGGAACGGTATTATTAACCTTTTGTCCCAGATTTGAACCCTATTTAAGCTTGTTTTTTCTTCTTGAAATTTCTTACTTTTTCCTAGATAAATAAAGAATTTAATTCAATGACTGTCATTTAAATTCCAACACTTTATAATTGTTCATAAAAAAAAATCTGAACTATTGACAACAACCACTTTTAACTTCAGTGTTTGTTACTGACCTTTTTTTTTCATGTATTAGTATTTGTTCTTAGCACTGAAGTTGCAACCCAAAATTTGATTTTTTTTTTCCTAATGTTTTCTTTAGTTTTTTATAAAAAAAAATAATGTTTTGTTTGGGGGTTCGAATCTAGGAGTGTGATGATATGCGTTTTTTTACTCGCTTTACAGTTTTGCAGCTTTGCTTTAATCAATTAATTGGAAGAAACTACACAGCTTGGTGATTTGAAGAAGCTTAGTGGTATTGCTCTTCAGTCAAACATTTGGGTGGATAGTCTAGGTGATTTGGGAATGTTGACGAGGCTAGATTTGCGCTCTAATAATGTCTTTGTTCCATTCCCATTAAACTAGCTTATCTTACTTTATTGTAAGTTTTGGATGTTCACAATAATACTCTCTATAGGAATGTACCTCTTAGTAATAATGATGCTACTCCTTTCATTTTATTTTATTGCTACTGTCTATTTCTTCACTAATATATTTTTTTTATTTTTTATCATTGGAAATGATCAAACTAAAATAAGTTTATTTTGCTTTCCTTCTTTGGTTTGATGGGACTCTAATGAGACAAGAGTTAATGTAAAAAGGTTTAATATTTTTTGGATATTTAACCATTTTTCCCTTTCTTTCCCTCAATCATATTCATGGATTCAAGGTATGTACATGTTGGGTCAGGAGGGAAGCACACCAATCTTGGTCTGTTGAGGATAATATTTTTTTTTTAATTTAATTATGTATGCTATATATTGTGTAAGACATAATCTATAATTATGATGGATAGGCTAATGTGCTCTTTATATTGTAAGTATTGTTAAATGTGCACGATAAATGTTTGTGGTGTCCTAATTTGCTTTCTATTAATAATTCTATATTGATTATAAAGTCAATAAAAATTTTATATTGTTTCATGTGAGTTATGTGTTAGATTTGTACTTAATATCTATTTAATTTATTATTTTGCAATTTGAAACCTTATGAACCTTTATTATAAATTAAATTTTAATTGTTGTTTTGATTTCAAATTGTTCTTATTAATACAACTTTTACAAGTTGTATGGTTGTTTTTCAATATTATTTTATTTAAAAAAAAAAGATATTTTAAGACAATTCTCTAGAAAATCTTCTTAGAATGTCTATTTTTTAAGACAATTTTATTGCAATAAAACTGTCTTAGAATTGTCATATCTATTTTCTATTTTTTTAAAAAGCATTCTAAAACGGTTCTCTGAAAAATCGTCTTAAAATGAGTATTTTCTAAGATGATTTTTATTTGAAAACCGTCTAAGAATATTAAATTTAAAAAAATTTGAAAAAAAGACATTCTAAGACGGTTTCATGGAAAACTGTCTTATAAGCTTCACATTCTAGGACGGTTTTTCCAAAAAATCATCTTGGAAACATATTTTTAATTTTTTTTTTTAAAAATAAATCATCTTTTAAGATGGTTTTTCCTATCTTAGAATTGCATGTTAATTTTTTAAAAAATTTAGAAAATCATCTTCTATAACAGTTTCCTTGAGAACCGTCTTAAAAAGTGAGCGTTACAAAGACGGTTTTATAACCGTTATCGAAAGTATTGACTTTCAACGACATTGGATACAAAGACGGTCGTACAACCGTCTTAGAAAGTACTCTACAACCATCGTTGAAGACCGATTTTGTTGTAGTGTATGAAGAAGGAGAACAGGAGGCAAGGGCACCATTACAGAGGAAGAAGAGGTTGGCAGGAGCAATGTTACGGGAGAGTTTGAGGTGGGAGGCAAGCTTTGTGGTGATGAAGATGTAGAAACAGGATGAGGGTTTAGGGAAAAGAAGATGCATACAAGGATTATGATGAGGATGAGGACGAGTGTGAGTGAAGAGGGGTGTAAAAACAGGATTAAAAGGGTATATATAGTTGATAATATTAAATTTCATGACAAAAAGGGGTTAGCTTAACAAATAAATTTAATGATATGTTAAAATCTCTTAAAAATGTGTTTTAAATGTTAAAACATGATAAATTAGTAACATTTGTTAAATATTGCAAAAGATGTTAATTAGTAACATTTATAAAATGCCACAAATGAAATGCTGAATGTTACAAAAGATGTGAATTGATAATATTTACAACCTGTTGCAAGTGTTATTTAAAAATGTTGAAACATAATGTCAATCGGTATTTATAAAATGTTATAAGTGATATATTAAAACGAGTACTTTTATTCAGTACCAAAAAAAAAATACACAACGCATAAATTATTATGTAAAGGTTGTTATTTTTTAAAAATAATTATAAATTAAAAACTAAAAAAAATGAAGTTGTTTCTTTATGAAAAAAAAATGTTCGTGTGATTAGTAAGAAAAATAGTTTCGTAATAATCGGTATTTCCCATATTAAAATGTTGTTAAAAGTTAAAACGGACATAAACTTTATACGACATTTGTTAAAATATTGCTAATTACAATTAGTAACATTTTTCATAATTTCTATTAAAAAATTTCATAATTTATTACTATTTTTGAAATGTTGTCAAACCTCAATTTTTTGTTGTGTTATATTCTAAAATCTTCTTAAAAATAACCACAATTTTATACCTAACAATCCATTTCTATGTTTAAGTTACACATAATTTTGTAGTTAGTTTTCATTCTTATATGTTTAAAAACACATAATATCCATGCATTTGAGATGGGATATCTAACACACAATATCCAAGCCTCTCAAATGAGACACAATACTCATGTGTTTGAGATGAGACATTTGACACACAATTTCTAGATTTGAAACACACTTGATGCATTTGTGACTAGACATCTAACACGATATTCATGTGTTTAAGATGAGACATATAATTAGACTTATCATTGTGAGTTAGTCCGACTTGTTCAAGTTGGCCTATCACGCATCAATACATATTTTACTTAGGCCGAGCTAAGCTAACATTTTGTTACTTAAACCTACCCTTAGGGTCAAATGAGCTACCTCATGGGTCACTCATTTATAATGATAAAAAAATTTAAAATTATCAAAAAGATTAAATTTTGTATAAAAGTTAATAAAATATTTGTAATCATCATATACAAAAAATAATAATTTCAATAAATTAGGATAAAATTTCAATATAATAATATAGTAAATATGGATAGTATTTTTTTAATTAAAATTAGTGAAAAAAGAGAATGGATTAAATTATGGTATAATTTTGACCAATTGTTACATCATTTAATAAATTTAATAATTTTCAATTGAATAATATTTTATTAAAACTATGAATTGAAATATCATTTAAAAAATCACATTTACAAAATTTTATACTAATTCAAAATTATTTGTTATTTCATTAATATAGATTCAAGTCAACTCGTAATATAATTTTTTTAAAATATACTAAACTATAGATTATTTAATTATTTTTTATTATTTTTTAATTTTGATAAAATTTATTAGCAATAATATTAATAATATATAGATATAATTTAATGGTTAGATAAATAAAAATGAAATATAAAATTAGGGATAGATAGAAACTGCCCAACCCACGTTAGAAATGGGTGCATGGTGTGGGCCTAGGAAAAGATCATGTTCTAAGGCACAATAATCCTCCATGAGTCAAATCAAGCTTAACTGTAAACTTGCCCTCACCTATTCCACGAGTCACCATTCAAAAAATAATGGAATAAAACACTTATTCCCAATTGTGATCATCACGCATCAACCAAAACCCAACAAATTAAAAAAACAGAACGAATAACAAACTTTCGGGTGTAAAGTGAGAAGAAGAGCTTCACTACTTCAAAGCCATTCCAACATATGAAGGGCTTTAATTACATGCACCTCATAATTTCAATCTCAATACATCATCATAACAAATAAAGGATTTTACACACACTTCAATTATACATGTATATAAGCTTATTTAAAGCTCATAAAATTAATTTCATGACACACAATACAGAGTTTATAATTGTATATGATATGCTCTCAATTTCCTCAATAATGTTGACGAAACATTTGGATGAAAGCCAGAGATATTACATTGAGTTGGATGTACACGTTGTTCTCCTTTGTTAAAGGAGAAGTTTCACCTTTCTTATCCTTGAATTGATCTTCACATGTAACAGAATTATCCAAGGTAGCACTCAAGTTTATACCAGCCGTGTCCAAATCCTTGGACTTGAAAGCAACCACAGCATCATCTAAAGCCGAAAGTGAATCCGAGTAAAGATCGAAGCAATCTTTTAGGCAAGCCTTTGTGTATTGATCAAAAGTTTTGTTCTTCAATAGGTTTGAAATGATGGAAACCATGTTGGTTACGTTGGATTTGGTTAGATAAATTGACATGCCCACAAGGTCTTCAAGGTTGGTGGGTGGTGGGTGACACTTGGATAAGGTTTCTTCAAGGGATGCAACACAGAAATCATAGCTCAAATTTGGGTCATTCTTTGAGGCCTCTTTGCATGATTGAAGGATAAGGTTGGAGCCGTTTGAGTATTGAAAGAGAAAGATAAAGAAAATCATCACTAGGTATGAAGCGAATTTCATTCTTGATTTTCTCTAGCTAGGTTTGTGAGAAATGGGATTTAATTTAGACTTTATAATGTGATCGACCCATTATTATATATTTTTATTGAAGTTGGTGTTTAGGAATCTGATGCTACACGTTAATTAATGAATTGATGAAAACTTTGTGTCAAGGCTAAATTGAAACTGAAATTCTGTTGCTTTCTGTTTGCACTTCTGTTTTGATTGGGTTCCTTTTGACAATCTTTGTATAAGCGTCATACTAAGCCACTGGAAATTTTGTCACGTAACGCATTGTGGGCTCTTATCCATAGAACATCGAAGCCACATGCACAATTATATTAAAATAATTAAAAGTTACGTAAAAGTTAAAATTATAACGAGTCTGATGAAAGCTTAAAACCACATACTTTTGAAGAAGAAAAAGGGAGTTACTCCTCTTGTAACATCCGTCTTTGTTTTTAGCTAAAGATGGATTATATATATATATATATATATATATATATATTTCATACATGATTATCATGTTTCCTAAAAATAAATTGATTTTTTTTTTACAATGGCGATAATGATAATTAAACTTAAGACTACATACATATTATTCAAATTTTCATCATTAGGCCAATCCTAGTGTGTTTTAAATTGAGTTATTCAATGAGATCTGTACAAAACACGTATGATAATAAACAGTTTATTATTAAGAGTGTGAAAATTAATATTTATAAGCAAAAGGTTCGTAGTTTAAAAATTAACAATATAAGTAATGTATTATTTTTATTGAGTAATAATACATTATATAGGGAAAAAACTATAACTTTTAATTAAAATTACGATTAAGATTATATGTAATAAATTATATATTAAAACTTATATTATTATTTTGACTTAAATTCACTTTTTATCCATGAAATTTCATGATTGTGCACAATTTTGGTCCCTCAAAATTTTATTGCACATTTGTTCACTGGTGATTTCAAATTTTTGCAATTTTTTATTCATCTTCATTGTACCCTTGATTTCTTAACAAAAATTATTGATGTTGATATGATAAATGAGGTGACAATCCAAACATATGTTGACCTGATACTAATAGTGTGGTAGAGAGAGAGAGAGAGAGAGAGAGAGAGAGAGAGAGAGAATATTGTTGCATTTTATAAAATATTAAATTGAAATGAAAAGATCCCATTATTTTTCGTGGCTTTTCTCACTACACAAAACAACCAGATTAATTAAAGGCCATCTTGTCATTTATCTAGGTGCGTGGTGCCAACCTTTGCTACAGTTTCTTGCTTCACGCATTCACGCTTAACAAATTAAGCGAAACATTTGATAAGCGCAGGCAATACAATCTTTGCTAGGATCCAAAACTATAAGTGCCTATTTCGAAAGAGATTAGGGTTCGCGCAAAACTTAATACGTTTGGTCATCAAGAGACGTGATTTTTCATGCTTGGATAAAAGCTACTAGTTGTGGCTTTTGGGTTATTTAATATTTGATGTCATTTGTTATTTTGAGAAATGTGTTTTTATATATAGGTTACGTGATTGAACTTCAGCTCACTCATTGGTGCCTCACAAACTATATGCACACGGAAGTACTTGGGGCTACCTTCCATCATTGGTAGAAAGAAAACGGTTATTATTGGATTTCTTAAGGATAGAATGTGGAAGAAAATTAATTACTAGATCACAAAGCATCTATTAAAGATTGGTAAAGAAACTCTCGTTAAATTTGTTCCTCAATATATACCTTCTTATTGTATCAGTGTTTCTTTTGTCACTTACTCTTTAAGATTAACGCGTACGGGAAAAGATGATGAATTCTCTTTTGTGATGTTCAAATAATAACTCATCAAAAGGAATACATTTGCTTAATTGGAAAAAACTTTCAATGAAAAAGGAATTTGGAGAACTAGGTTTCAGAAACTTACATGTTTTTAATATTGTTACACTAGAGAAGCAAGGTTGGAGACTAATGATCAATCACTATATTACATTTTATAAGATATTCAAAACAAAATACTTTCCATTGGTGAGAATATTATAAAGTAAAATTTCCATCAATAAAAATATTCAAAGCAAAATACTTTACATTTTATAGTGAAAGAAAAATGTGAAATAATGAAATGGGAATAGGTGATTATTGTAGAAAATAACTTTTATTCTCATGATAATATTAGATACTCATCTTTCATCGTTACAATGAGAGGAAAAAAAAATATGAATGAAATATTTGGATCATTTGTTATTAATTTTTATTAAATATTTTTCAAAGAGATTAATACA
>PYAF01000348.1:2480216-2523991 GCA_007407185.1 Glycine tomentella
TTATTAGGGATTTAGTAAATAAAAAATTGTTAGAAATCAAAAATAAAATTTACTAATTTATCAAGAGAATAAAAATACTTCTTGTTATGATCAAAGTTTCACAAATTTAACTACAAAAGAAAAAAAATTAAAAATCTAAAATAAAATTAAATTTAAATATAAAGAATAAAATAAATATTTTAAAATATCAAATTTTATTTAATTAAATTACTTACTCACTTCAGTAAAAAAAATCCATTTCATGTAATAAAAATTTTAAAAATAAAAATACGAATAGTTTTAAAACAAATCAATACCTCAATAAATAAAGGTAATTTAAAATAAAATAAAAGATAAAATTTCACTTAAAATAGGAAATCAATGAAGGAAAAAAAAAGTCAAGTTGAGATTCAAGGGAAGGACTGTACAATTAAACTGTGGAAGCTGTAAAATAACTCATCCGGACAACTTAATTAAAAGCTACTTTTGTTTTCAAATTTTGTTCTATAAAAAACAAGTTTATCTTATTCTTCCAATAAAATACATTAATGCATAAAAGTTAGAACCTATGTAAATTACAGCGACATATACTCATCACATATAGCCTGAATATTTTATATGAGAATGCACTAATATAGTGTGAATTTTATTGATTGTATAATGCTCATTTTTGTAATTTCTAATTTCATGATTCAATCTTTTATTTCTTATATGATATCTCAAGAAATTGGTCGAGTGGAACAAGACAAAATCTCCCCTCTAACATGTCACAAGTTTAAACCCCTACTTGTCTCCTCGAGGTGAGGTTAATTTAAGTATCTTTGTAAGTCCAAATGTAGCGGGAATAAGAATAACTATGTAGTTGACAAATATTTCGAAACTCGGCCTTACTGACTAAAGACTAAAACATAAGAAAAGGATTGACATGCAGGAAGAAGGAACCATATTAAAGAGAGAGGAAGCCTCTTTGTTATGATCTGTGCATAATATATATTAAAAACGTATATATGTGGTGACAAGGTAAATAATTTACAAAAGTGACCCGGAGATGTTGTATGAAGAGCACTCGAAGGATGCAGTTGCTCACCTTCTTCCACAATAGTTGGTCTCAAGCTAAAGCATTTACACACTAAAACTGTGGTGGACTGGATTCCCAATTATAAACGGAGATGTCAGCTCAGCTCCCATCCAAATTGTTGGTTTCTTGAGTTTTGCTCAACTACGATCAGTCGAAAAAGCACTCAAACTCGGACCCCGATATCATAATGACGATGATAGATTAGGAAGGGACCGAATGTTGAATTGATATACAAGCCATTACTGATTGAAACACAACGGTGTACTAACTCGTCCTGCAAATCAAGGATGCTGCTATAACTTTGAGTGTTGCCTCCAAGGGCACCCACCATCGAAAGCATGCTCTAACACATCTTCCACTCGTTTAGCAAGCAGGATCTGTTAAGTTAAAAAAGGGAAGTGTGATTCTATGCTTCATTTCAGTGATGATAAGAGATATATTTTTTTGATACATTGATGATAAGAGATATTAAGGACCTGATTGAGTACCATAAAAATGTAGAAAATGAAAACAGGCCTATACAAGGCATAATGAAGATTTGAAAATATATTAGTTAAAAGTGAATTAGAGATTGAATTTTAAATACCAATTACCAAATACTTGTCTAGATTAGTAGGAAACATGCTCAGCTTACAACTGTTAAACTGTGTAACGATGCTGCAAAAAATGGAAGCAGAATTACCTCCAAATTGGATAGCACTGACGATGGTACTTCAACCAAGTCCTTCAAGTTCCTTTCAGGCAGAATAACTCTCTTAATACCACAACGATGTGCAGCTAATATCTGTCAAACATTGAAAAAAGTCACTTCATACCACCTTTTACAGTCTTAATCTTTTACTGTCTGAAATGTGTTGTTTGATCATATGATCCATACATTAGTAGCCAGGCACAAATTGCAATCTAACTCTGCAAAAACATTTATTCCATTTGTAATGGCAAACTGGGTTCGTATAATTCTGCTTGGTAATTGGTTAATTTCGTTAGGTAAAATATATATAAGCCTTCCCCTCATATTATCCCATCACGGGTGCTTTACTTTTATTTCTTATTTTTCTTGTTAGATTTTCATCTTACTATATTTTCTGTCCTTATTATTAGTATGTTACTTAATTTAAGCCTAAGCTCTGAATTCATTCTATTAAAGTCATTTTCTCAAAAAGTTGACAAAGGTTAAAAAGATATAGAATTTTACCTTATCCTTGACACCACCAACAGGTAGAACAAGACCCCTCAATGTCATCTCTCCAGTCATAGCCGTGTCTGATCTCACCCTTTGCTGACTGAAAAGTGATACCAATGCTGTGACCAAAGTCACACCTGCTGAGGGCCCATCTTTAGGTACAGCACCCTCAGGAAAATGTATGTGTACATCACGGCCCTCCAAAATATTAAATCCTTCTGTAGCAGCAAGCCTAAGGTCAGTTGCCCTTGCCCTTACCTACAAAATCAATCCTTGATAGTTAAAAAGCAACGGTTCTTGATTTAATCCATGTGTTGAGCGTATATAACAGTCAGATGGCATTTATTCAAAAAGATAAACATGACAGCCAATGTGTAGTCACAAACATATAATGCAGCCTTGAATGTAAATGACCAAATTAAGGCTAAAAACTAAAGAAAATGTCACTAGTGCACACCACGAGATATATTAAAGGATTTTAATTTTACTCTTTCATACAGAGTCTTAATGAGTTCAATCTTAAAATATTAGAGTTACTTTAGACCTATTTCATCTTGTTGTTCTCAAAGGGAACTGATAAGAACCTGATAGAGGTAATAATAGATGGGGGCAGGTCTACAATAGGAGAAAAGGTAGTTAGTTGAGTCTGTAACTGATTAGTGGGTAATTGACAGTTAGTGTAAGTAACTGTCAGTTAGTTAATTAAAGGAAAGTATTATAAATAGAATAGAAAGAGAGGGAAAAGGGGTTGGGAAAATTAGTTGGAGGTTGAGTGCACCTCGAATTCACTTTGTGATTGTTGTAAACTGCAATTTGCATCAATACAAATCATCTTTTCTTCATTCTCTGGTTCAGTTTCTATCAACTGGTATCAGAGCTCCAGATTCTGGGGATTGGAAGGGTGAATGGGTTTGAAAACAAACAGCAAAATGGAGGCAAGGATGGACACAATGGAGAAGGCGATAGAGGAGAGTCGCGAGTTGCTGGAATTGCGATTTGGCTCGATGGAATTGATGGTGCAGAGATTAGCAGTGGCGATGGAAAAGAACGTGACACCAGGCAACGCGCACGAGGGGGAACCCATGGGTAGGTCACGGAAGAACGAGCGTGAGTACGGAGCGCGGTGGAGGAGTGTGGAGATGCCGACGTTTGGGGAGAGGACGTGTTTGGGTGATTAGCCAGAGTGGAGCGATATTTCAAGTTGCAGGAGGTAGACAGAGGAGAACGGATAGAGGTGGTGCTGGTGGCTTTGGAAGGCGAGGCCCTGGGGTGGTTCCAGTGGGAGCAGCGAAACCCGAACCAGTCTTGGGAAGTGTTCGTCTCTGCACTTACTCAAAGGTTCCAAGGGTCAATGGTAGGAAGTCCCTTTCAGTCCTTATTAGCTTTGAAACAGGAGGAGACAGTGCAGGATTTTATAAGCCAATTTGAGAAACTAGTGGGTACAGTGAAGGGTTTGGATAGGTGTTTTTGGTTGAAGTTTTCTTGAAGGGTCTAAAAGAAGAAATAAGTACAGAGGTGAGGTTGCATGACCCAAAAAATTTGATGCAGGCCATGGGCAAGGCAAGACAGGTGGAGGAAAAGATAAGGGTTTTGGCAAAACTGCCAAGAAGCAATGGGAAGGGGTTTTCTGTATAGAAACCCAGTTTCTGGAGCCAAAAGAATTGGAAAGAAGGGCCAACAGTGACAGGGAAGGGAGTTGAATCTAGAATGACAGCTAAGGCTAGCAGTGAGAGCTGGAGGGGAAGAAAGACATTCCACAAACTGTCCCCAGTGGAAGTGAATGAAAAGATGAGGAAGGGGGAGTGTTTTACATGTGAAGAGAAATATCACTCTACCCATGTTTGTAAAAACAAGCAGTTAAGATTGATGGTGATGGAAGAAGAAGAGGAAAAGGAGTTGCAAGAAGGAAAGACAGCTGAGTAAAGTGAAGAGCTGTATCAATTGTCCTTACACAGTATTGAGGGTTTCACTACAAAGAAGTCCCTCAAATTGTGGGGCAGGATTAAAGGTAGAAGGGTGGTGATCTTGATAGATTGTGGAGCTACCCACAATTTTATTTCAACAAAACTGGTGAAGGAAATGAAATTGGAGGTAACAATGACTAATCCATATTCGCTAGAAGTGGGAGATGGGCACAAGGTGAGGTGTCAAGGCTTGTGTAGAAGCTTGGTCATTGAGTTGCCAAAGTTACAAATTATGCAGGATTGTTATTTGTTTGAGTTAGGTGGGGCTGACTTGGTGTTAGGGGTGGAATGGTTGGCCAGCTTGGGGGAAGTGAAGGCTAATTTTGAGAAATTAACCTTGACAGTAAAAGTGGAGGACAAAGAAGTGAGCTTGAAAGCTGATCCAGAATTGATCAGGGCTGCTATCAGTCTGAAATCTATTCAAGGTGTCTTATTGAAGGAAGATCAGGGGTTCATGGTGGAGTTAAAATCTGTATAAGCCAAAGAAGAGGTAGGAAAGATCCCTGTTTTTGTAATGGAAACATTGGATCAGTTCAGTGGGGTTTTTAAGGAATCTCACAGTTTGTCACCTTATAGAAGCAAGGATCATGTCATTAACATTCAGCCTGGGAATAAGATACCTAATTTGAGGCCCTATAAATATCCACATTACCAGAAAGATGAGATAGAAAAGCTGGTAGGACACATGTTGGCAGCAGGAATTATTAGGGCCAGCATTAGTCCTTATGCTAGTCCTGTAATTATGGTTAAGAAAAAAGAAGCTCAAGATTCTGTGTAGATTACAAAGCTTTAAATAAGATTATTGTACCTGATAAGTTTCCTATGCCAATAATAGAATAGCTGTTGGATGAGATTGGGGGGCTGAATGGTTTTCCAAGTTAGATCTCAGGCCAAGGTATTACCAAATCAGAATGAAGGAGGAAGATGTGCAAAAAACAGCTTTTCGGACTCATGAAGGACATTATGAGTTCTTGGTTATGTCTTTTGGGCTAACCAATGCTCCTGCCATATTCCAAGCTCTTATGAATGAGGTAATGAGACCCTTCTTGAGGCAGTTTGTATTGGTGTTCTTTGACGACATTCTGATTTATAGTGCTGATTTTGAGGAACATAATATGCATTTAAGGGATGTGTTGCAAGTGTTACAGCAACAAGAGTTGTATGTAAACAGAAAAAAAATGTAGCTTTGGGTAAAGGTCCTTGGAGTACTTGGGACATATTATTTCTGGTAGGGGGTGGAGGCTAATCCCAGCAAGTTAGAAGCAATGTCAAAATGGCCAGAACCTAAAGATGCTAAGGGGTTGAGAGGATTCTTGGGGCTAACAGGGTATTATAGAAGATTTGTTAAAAATTATGTAAAGATAGCCAACCCACTGAATGCATTGTTAAAGAAAAATGCTTTTAGATGGGGAGAAGAGGTTGTTATTGCTTTTGAACAGTTGAAGACAGCCATGAAGGAGTTACCTATTTTAAAAGTACCAGATTTTTCCAAGCAGATTGTTTTGGAAACAGATGCATCTAGTACTAGGTTAGGGGCAGTATTGCTGCAAGAAGGAAGGCCTTTAGCTTTCTGGAGTAAAGCCTTGTCTGAAAGGGGTCAGCTCAAATCTGTATATGAGAGAGAATTGATGGCTGTAGTGTTGGCACTAAAGAGATGGAGACATTATTTGTTGGGGAGGAAATTTCTAATTAAAACAGATCAAAAGAGCCTAAAGTTCTTGAATGAACAGAAGCTATTGCATGAAGATCAATTTAAATGGGCCACTAAATTGATTGGATATGATTTTGAGATTCAATACAGACTAGGAAGAGAGAATGTGGTTCGTGATGCACTATCCAGGCAATTTGCATTTTCTGCTATCTCTATGGTATAGCAGGAGGAATGGGGTGAATGGGAGGAGGAATTGCAGAATGATCCTCAAGTGTATGAGGTGTACAAGGGAATGATAACTAGAACAGAGGAGAAACCAAGGTATGCTATTAAAGGAGGCAGATTATACTACAAAGACAGATTGGTATTGGCCAGAAATTCTTCCAGAATTCCTGTAATCTTGAAAGAGCTGCATGATTCTCCTGTGGGGGGCCATTCAGGGTTCTTTAGAACACTGAAAAAAGTGGCTGGAGTAGTGTTTTGGCATGGAATGAAGAAGGTTGTGAGGCAATATGTGGCTGAGTGTGAGGTTTGCCACAGAAATAAGGCTAGTACATTAGCTCCAGCAGGGTTATTACAGCTTTTACCTATTCCTAATAGGGTCTGGGCTGATATATCCTTGGATTTCATTGGTAGTTTACCTAAAGCTCAAGGTAAGATACTATTTTGGTAATAGTAGACAGATTTACTAAGTATGCTCACTTCCTAGCCTTGAGCCATCCTTTTACTGCCAAAGAGGTTGCTGATGTATTCATTAAAGAAGTGGTCAGGTTGAATGGATTTCCCACTTCTATAGTCTCTGATAGAGACAGATTGTTTATTAGCCAATTCTGGAAGGAATTATTCAGACAAGCAGGGACACAACTGAAGATGAGCACTGCATACCATCCTCAGACTGATGGGCAGACAGAAGAGGTGAATAGATGCTTGGAAGCCTACTTAAGATGTTTGACTGGAAATAAACCAAAGCAGTGACCTGCTCATTTGGCTTGGGCTGAGTTCTGGTTTAATACTAACTACAATATTTCAGCAAAAATGTCTCCTTTTAAAGCTTTATATGGGCAGGAGCCTCCCTTATTAATCAAGGGAGCTGATATTCCTTCTAAATTAGAAAAAAAAATCAGCTGAGCAAGGATACAGATGAATTGCTCCAGGAACTGAAGATGGATTAGCTAAAGGCTCAAGATCAAATGAAGAAATATGCAAATAAGCATAGGAGGGAAGTAGAGTTTCAAATAGGAGATTGGGCATTCTTGAAGTTGCAGCCTTACAGGATGAAATCTTTGGCAAAGAAACCAAATGAGAAGCTAAGTCCAAGATTTTATGGGCCTTATAAAGATAGTTCAGAAGGTGGGAGAAGTGGCTTATAAGCCGGAGTTGCCTGAATACAGTAGAATTCATCATGTATTTCACATTTCTTTACTCAAGAAAGCAATTAAATCTACTTGTGAGCCTCAACCTTCACCTAAGGCCCTGAATGAGAACTTAGAACTTCAAGTGCAGGTTGAGAAGATTATGCAAACAAGAACTACAGAGGGGGGGCAACAAGAAGTGCTTATTAAATGGCAAGGCCTGCCACATCATGAAGATAGCTGGGAGGATCTGGATGAGATCAGAACTGTTTTTCCTCAATTGGACCTTGGGGACAAGGTCTATCTTGAAGGGGAGGGTATTGATAGAGGTAATAATAGATGGGGGCAGGTGTACAATAGGAGAAAAGGTAGTTAGTTGAGTCTGTAACTCATTAGTAGGTAACTAACAGTTAGTGTAAGTAACTGTCAGATAGTTAATTGAAAGAAAGGATTATAAATAGAATAGATAGAGAGGGAAAAGGGGTTGGGGAAATTAGTTGGAGGTTGAGTGCACCTCGAATTCACCATGTGATTGTTGTAAACTGCAATTTGCATCAATACAAATCATCTTTTCTTCATTCTCTGGTCCAGTTCCTATCAGAACCCTAAGAGAACAACATTACAAAAACTAGTTGTTATAGTTGAAGAACCCTGACCTTATAAACCTCTAGAATCCCATATTGCCAATATAGAACTCAAGTCTCATACCTTGCAATTGGATCCTAACATCCCACCACATTCTATAACCCTAGCACCCATGTGGGCTAACCATGCATTAACCCTTTGACTGGTCTCAACAAACACAGCAATGTTAGCTTCACCACCCATGCCACTCATTTGCAACTGAGAAACATGATGGAAAGCTCTAAATATTGTTTGATAAGAACAGTTGGAGGACCACATCACAAAAGCTAAACATTACAATTGCAGAGCTCAAGAGCTTACAAACGCAACACCTTGTAATTGGATCGAAACAGGAACAAAGCCTCAAGATACATTGCTTATTAGAAAACCACAACCCTAGATAATCTTATACACATAAAATGCTATATATATTTTTGATACAGAACTGTTACACCCCTTATTCCAATGGTCCAATAAAACATGTTGAGATGCTAGTAAGATAAAACTAATCAAGATGGAAGGAGAATTAAGCCACTTAGATTTGATTGCTTACCCATGTCAGTGCAATCTGAGCTGATTCTTTTATTACATCACCAAGTTGTCCAGTGAGATGCAGTTCACCCTTCCCAACCATAGCTGTAGCCTCCACAAACTGAACTTCTCCACCAAAAGCAGTCCAAACTAGCCCAACAGAGACCCCAGGGGTAGCCACACGTTCTGCAGCTTCTCCATCATCAAATCTTGGGGGCTGCATTAAATGACATCAAATAATTAGGTGTTACTCCTACAAGAGTATATCATCAAATTAATTTTCCTTCAAGATTTGCTTATGAAAAATCTTTCATGATGACATCATAACCAAGCCAGTTCATTCACATGTAATATATCAAACAAATGTTGTAAACAAACTATAACAAATCATCATCAATTACCCCAAGCACTTTTTCAAGCATAGTTTCGTCAACAACCAATGGAGAGGCAATCCTAAACGTGTTTGAGATGTCCCGACTATTGACACCCATTGGTATCACTTCCATTTCAACTTCAGTTCCATCAGCAAGTCTGTTTTCCACAAGTGGTGTAGCAAGTCCCTGCATCCCTTTGTTTAATGGAACTACTTGTTCTTGCTCTAAAACTCTTACTGCAGCAGCTCGAGCCAGGGCAGCTAGATTTCTCTCCAAGTTTCGCACACCAGCTTCCCTAGTATATCTCTGAATGACAAGCTTCACCATTGCCTACATACAGTTCTTTATTAGAATTCTTTACAAAATTGCTTTCTAAGAACACAAATGGTATAGAAAGTATTTCAGTTGAGACTAGTATGCTTCATATGTTTTCATTAGTTTTATAGCACTCTTTAGAACAATAACATGTAGAAGGAAAGAATGCACTCGTAAAGATTAGTAAAGAAATACTTTTGATGTTCAATCAATATAATGTAAGACCTAATCAAAACACAGAAACCAGTAATTTTCCAAGATTGTGAAGACTGAAAAAAATATTTACATTTATGGATAATTATAAAATTAATTGCTCACTCATACATCAATCTATTCCATGTAAAATTAATAATACATCATTTGTCTCCTTATTCCTTTTCTTTTGCACTTTCCCTTAATGAGCAGAAACTTTTCAGTTTTCTAAACTATTTTTATATAAAAATACATTCAGTACCTCAGGAATCTGAAGAAACTCAGAACTCAATCCATGCTGGTCTAAAACTCTTGGAATCAAATGCTGCATGGCAATGTGGAGCTTTTCCTCAGGTGAATATCCAGGAAGCTCAATTACTTCCATCCTATCGCGAAGTGGTGGAGGAATGGGTTGCAACCTATTTGCTGTAGCCACAAAAACTACCTTGGATAGATCAAATGGAACATTCAAATAGCTAGCTAACATTAAGGAACAACTACAGATTATTTTTTGCTTTTGTTTTTACAGTAAAAGATGAAATATTAGTGAATAATAAGAGGAAATATTTGTTGTCAGTAATAAGGAGGATACGATATCATTCAGCAATGAATATTATAAGGAAGGAAAAAAGGAAGAATGAACAATTCTGGTCAAGTAATAGATATATCAGGGTATACATTAACACAATTCCCCTTACTAAAAAAAGTCTAAAATTAAGATTAACTTATCCTTAACAGTCTAAGCATCTAAAATGCAGATGGTGAAATCTTCACAAAAATCCATTGTTAGTTAGCTAGATCAAGATCAAGATAAGAATCTTGGTTACACTGGGAAAAACTTAAATGTGGGCTAACAACCAGATAGTAAAAATACAAAAGAACGGGTTTCCCCAACCAGGAAATAGCTGTTGCATTATTCATTATTTCTACTTAAGTCTTTTGTGTGTGGCTGGGTAGGGTAAAGAGAAATTTTATTCATCAGAAAGGATATCTATGTTCATATATCATCACATCCAACAGGAGAGAAGAGCAAATTGAGGGAACACATCTTTAAGAGTAAAGGATACTGATCATTGAATGATTTATTTTGTTCTGGATCAAGAACCTCTAGCAATGCTGAAGCTGGATCTCCACGAATATCAGAACCTGTCTTGTCAACTTCATCAAGCAACATGACAGGATTGCAAACAGCTACTCTCTGTAGGTCACATGTGAAAAGCATCAATCAGTCTAAGATTTCATGAGGGAAAAACACAGCAACAACTCTATTATATATATTCAATTTTGTTTGGTCCAATCTTAACGCTTGCCCTTAATGACTTCAAATATGTGTTACAATGTGTAGAGAAAGAAAAAAAATCAGTATACCAGCTTTAAAATACTTGTTATGAAGCATTATGTTAATATAAGAGATAATGTCTTCTCCATCTATATCTGTACATCCATAAAATATGATAATTAAAATTATCCAAGTTTCGTACAAGCACACAATAATTAGCAAATATGGAGGGAATGTTTTACATTATAAAACAAAAAAGAAGCCTTACATCATAATATCATCATAAAAGAATAAAGAACACTACCCCATGAATTCACTAATCAAAACTATTTATTAACCTCTATATTCCCTCTGGAGTATTCTAAATTGCACAACAAAAAGAAACCTAACATAATATGATCATAGAAGAAGTGAGAACAATGAACTCAGCCACATGAATTCACTAATCAGCAATCATAACTGTTTGTTAACCTCCGTATCAACATTTTAATCCTTCAACTTCAGTGGTCTCTAATATCATTGTTAGATAACGTTGCATTTGTTTCTTAATCTTTCTTTCCTATTGTTACTGCATGTCTAAAACTCTGATTTATTCCAAATGAGAATGCATTGAAAGAAGTAAGAATTATCATATCTAATACTCCAGTCATAATGTCATATGCACCAAATCCTCATAAAGGTGTTTTTCATTCTTTACAATGGAACGCTCCAAGGTTCCAATTTAAAAATTACTGAATCTCCTGTTATCTCCTCCCTTTCTACTCTAACTGAATCAGCATTTTCTGTACTACAGTTTTGTGTAAGCATTTTGGAATCTCAGATTTAATCTCTATGGATCCTAATACCAACTCAGTCAACTCAGTTCTAGTCACATTCATTAGGACAAAATCAAATGACAAAAAGCAAACAAGAAAATGATAGCATTCCATGTATCAAAATCTAAAACTATCAATAACCTCTCACATGTATTTGCAAATGTCATACAAATCAGAAGCTATTAGTACTAGTAATGTTCAAAATTTTCAATGCAGTTGAACCTTTAATCCATCTATAAGCCTCCCAGGCATGCTTCCAACATATGTTCTCCTATGTCCTCTAATATCAGCCTCATCCTTGACTCCACCAAGGGATATGCGTACAAATTTTCTTCCCAAAGCAGCAGCAATAGAAGATGCCAATGATGTTTTTCCAACACCTGGTGGTCCAACAAAACACAACACAGGACCCCTTGCATCTGGTTTAAGCTGTAATGTATACATGCACTTAAATTAGTAACATTAAATTTCACAGACAAGAAAAGCATAGTAACAGGTGTTTGACAACCTTGCGAACTGCCAGGTATTCAATTATCCGTTGCTTAACCTTCACTAAACCATAGTGATCACTATCCAGCCTTTTCTGTGCAGCTCTCAAGTCCAGTTCAATTTCTTCACTGGCCTTCTGCCAGGGAAGATCAGCAAGAAGCTCCAGGTAAACCCTTGAACTGCTATACCCTGGTTGCTGAGGCTGCATTTTTTTAAGCCTCCTGAGACAGAAATTATAGTAAAATAAATTGATTGTCTCTTCAAGGCTATAAAATCACTTGAATAATGATAATATCACTTTGTTTTCCTTTTACAAAACATTTATAGCAAGTAATTCCCTCACAAAGATCAATAATCAGTTCATCACCATGTCTAATTATGTTTCCATTGAAAAGTACCTCAACTCTCTGTGTGCATGTTTCCATATAGTCTGAGGCATTCCTGCACTTTGCATCTTTCTTTCAAGGGCAGCCAGGTCATCCTCGTCATCATCATTATCACCAAGTTCCTCTTTTATAGCCCTCATCTAAAATATATTTTACATAAAACAGATAACAAAAACATTCCAATTAGATTAACACACATGAACAAAGCAGAAAAATGCTCATCTGCAGCAAAGCCGGCAAAGATTTTCTTAATTCTTGACAAAATAGATTGTTATTTACTTACGTATCATATATTACTGCCATTAAGGAAAGACAAAACATTATCTACTAATGCATACTGTGCACACAGACTTCCTACTTGTCATAATAGTCTGGAAAAACTATTGGCTTGAAACATGTTATTGAATTTTAGTAAGGTCTAACTCTTTTCTCAATTTAACACCTATACCCTTGCATTTTTATTTGAGAAATATATCATAAAGAGGAGCAAGAATACTAACCTGCTGGCGCAAAAGAAATTCTTTTTGAGATTTTGACAATTGTCCTTCAACCTTTTGTGTAATTTTCTCAGCTACACGTATTGACTGTTGACATAGACAGACACGAGTAGAATTAGAGATGATACAATACCAGAACCATATCAAACATCAGTAACCCTATCACTCACCTGTAAATGCCTGTCAACTAACTCAGTTGCTTTTGAAAGCCTCACTTTGGGGTCAACTGAATCCAGCATAGATAATTGTTCTTCAAAACTTATCTCAAAACTAGCAACAAATATATCAGCCAACTTGTGAACTGGAACGTTGTCCAAAAGGACTTTTGTCCTTCCACCAGTTTTTTGTTTCTGTAAACAAGCAAGGAAATGTGCTACTAATACAAATACAACAGAAAAAGGATGGCATTCCCAAAATCTTAAGTTTATAACTATAAAACAAAAGTTCATATCTATAACCCAAAATATTTTATTCAAATTTTAAACATATATTATTCAACCAATCTTAAAAGAATACTAGGGTTTTTAAAGCTCAATGCTCAAATAGCATTTCCATGTTTTTCAGTCAATTTAGTAGAAGTGTTAAAGGTAAAAGCTTTACCAGCTCCAAAACAGAAATAAGCTCCATTGCAGTAGCTTTAAATTGGCGAGACAACATTATGAAATCTGGGTCTTGCTCCACTTGTTCCAGTTCTGGATTAAAAAAATGGAAGCAACTCAGCGTCTTCAGAGATAATGAATTAAATCTTATCAGTGATTGAAACATCAGCAAATTAATCTAAAATTATTTTCTCCATTTTTACCATAATGCTAAAATGTCGCAAACTTGCTAAGCTGAAAACAACAACAAAAACCTTATTCCACTAAGTGTTGTCTACTGTATGGATTACACGATGCCATTACACACAGTTAAAGACCAAATCCTTAAAGATATTATTCACCAATCACCATGAGATCCCTTTTAAAAACTTCCTCCCATCATAGGACTAAAAACCATACAATATACTCTCTCAACTGATGCTTTCAGTGGCCTTCTTAGTACATGAAAAAATACTTCAGGGCCTTTTAAATTCAAATGCCCTTTCCTCATTAGAAAGTATACAATAAAAAGTTATAACATTGAATGTTCATAGGCAGTAAACAAAAACTGCAATATATATCATTTACATCAAGTGGAAGGCATAGGTCTTCAAATAATCATTTACTTGTTTATAGACAATATCACAATAAAATATAAAATCTTTGGTGAAACATCACTATCAGCTATACAACTCTTAAATAATACATATTGCTATCATTAATATCCAAACTGCTGTTTTAATTTGTAACTAAATACCAAGAAAACCATAAGGGAATAAAAATATAGATTTCCTCTACAAAAGCTAATGCCAAAGAAAAAGATTAACAACTTACCAGTCTTAGTCATTTCAAGGGAAGTTATCCTCGCAGTATGGTATATTCCTCTTGTGCTCAGTTCCTGGACACTAAATCTGCATAAACCTTCAAGAACAACTGTGTATGTGACCCTCCCACTTGGTTTCTCCACTCCCCTTGATAAATGTAATGGTCGGGCAGCTACCCCCCTGGAACCAAAGGTCCATTAAAATCAACATTACTTTGCAGGTTTTACTTTGATCAGATAAGCAAGGCTATTTTGGTTTAAGAAAACACTTTCTGTTTTCATTTCCTGATTTCTCCAATGATTTCACAAATTCCACGTAGTTTTCAATTTATTTATTTTTTAAATGATTTGTACAGGAAATGGTGAAAACACCAAAATGTTGGTTACACAATTTCCCATGCAAATCTTTGAAAATAAGAAACAAAGTGAAAATAAAGTGATATTTTTATAATTATTAGTGAAAATATATAACATTTTTCAAACTAAACAGGCCATAAGTTTTTCACTTTATAAAATTAGAGAGTTATTAGAATTTTATAATTGTGAAAATCTGAAGGCAGAAATATAAAAGAAGACATCACTTCAGCCAAAAAAAGAAAAAAGACAACTGACTTATGAACCGTTACAATGTATAACATTATTATCAATGTTTGACTGATACAACTTAATACAGATTGCAGATGGACTGATAAACTGTTACAATGTATAACATTATTATATTATTATCAAGTAACCTGATCTGAGGTTCTCAAAATGATACAAAAGTTATTCACTTGAGCTATACCTGTTATGCCAATGAACAACATCATTCTGCTTTTTTGTATCAAGCTTATGCGAATCCGATGCACCGCCTTGAACTTTTGAGTTCTGATTTGTTGAATCAGCTCCTGCACATACAAGGAAACGGAAGAATAAAAATTAATATTGGCAAACCAGACTTCTAGTGTGTTTGGATAACACCAAGAATCAATTCAACTCTTCAAAATCATGGTGGTAGCATGAAAAAGTAGAAGCAACCATTTTGTTGTTTTGCATTCACCATGAAAAATAATTGATTATTTCTCACCATAAATCTAATCCAAACACACTAGTTCATTTTCTAAAGGAAGAAGCAAAAAAAAAAATCCAGTTTATCACCTTCAGATACAGTGGGACCCACTGGCTTAATTTCGGCAGCATCACGCACCGGCAGGATGCCAATCAACCCCTTCTCTTCTCGCTGCCAAAGCTCTTGTTCCACCAACTTCACACTTTCAGAAAACCAAGGAAACAGTCACACGTAATGCTTAAAGACATGCAGAAATAAATAAAAAGGTTGACCTTTTTTGGTACAGTCAATGCGTCACCTTTTGAGTAAACTACTATAGCCCAAAAAAAAAATCCTATAAATGAACTAGTAAATACTACTACTCTTTACTGTCAAAGCAATCCTTAGAAACATAATTTCAATGTCAGTAACACACTCTTTACTGTCACATGAAATTTACTTCAACTGACAAAAGTACTACAAGAGACCCATAACTTGTTAAAGAGGGACCCATAACTTAAGCAAGGGAGAAGTAATAATAATAACGCGTTAAGGAGTTGAAAAAATTCTCTCATTATCCTGAAACCGGAAACTAAATCAATCGTACCTAAAATCTAAATACACAATTATTTCAGTTGGTCAAAATTAAAATTCGGAGTCTAATTTCACACACACACACACACACACACACACACACACACACACACAATTTAAGAACTAGTATAGTCTAAACTCTAAAGTAGCCATCTCTATGAACTTTCAGAGACTGCAAAAAATTTAACTATTTAGGGTAAATTAATCGGCGAACACGAAAGAAAATCAAATCAACAGAGACAGCTGCAGTTGCAGTTGCTTCAATTCAAAAAAAAATTCCCCCGCAGATCAAACGAAACGAGCGCGTGAAACAAGAATTCGAGGTCGGAAAGTTTATAATTTCGATTAATTGAACGGAAATTTCGAGAGAGGTACCTGGTGGGGGAAGTGCAGCGGATTCTGATGATGGCGCCGGGCAAGAGGACCTTGTTCCGGAAGGGGAGAATCGCCAAGCGACTCGGAAGCTCCACCGATTCGGCCATGGTGGGAACTCGGTGGGTGATTGATTGACGAATTTGTGAGAGAAGGAAGGATGAAAAAGACGACACGAACGAGGGGAAATATATATAGAGAATCCAATTCGAAAACAGCCAAAGGAGCGGAACTAACTACCTCTGTTTTCTTCCCACTTTTCCATTTGTTCTTTTTTTTAACATGTACTACTAATATTTCCCATGTTCTATTATTTTGTAGGAGTATTATTAAATTCGGCGTTATTGACTTGGGTGAGATAGCGATCTAATTGGTGGCTCATTAATTGATTTGGTTTGATTCGATATATATTAAAAATTTAAAATTATATATGTATTTATTATATGTAAATATATAACTAACACTATTTAAGTAACAAAAATTCATTCATATTTCAAAATCCAAAATAACTATTGATAATAATCTAAAATTTAAAATAAAAAATTTAAAAAAAAATGAACTCGATCGGGTCGGACCGGTCCAATCGGCTGGGTTTGGCCGATTTTGACCAGGTGTGACTGGGTCAATTGCATACTCAGTCCAATAACATTGGTAAAAGCAACGGTTATGCTATCGGGTATCGGTCGGACCGGGCCAATTTTAATAAATATGTTTGTAACATTCTTATACAAATATTATTTAATTGAATTAAATTTTAATATTTGAGAATTTTATTTTATTCATTAATATAATATATAATAAGTTTAATGGTCATGATTGTATATCATTTAATCACAAATTAGTGTTTAAATGACTTAAAGGATAGTTATTGAAAAAAATTAAAGGAGTTTAACTCAATTGGTTGAACAGAATATGTGAGTATTGTAAATCTTTTGATATCGTCTTTGATTCCAACCGATAAAAATGTAATTATTGTAAAAGTCAACAAATAATAAGTAATGATTAGATTATATTATAAATTTATTTTACCCTATGTGCATAGCTTTTTTTTTATATAAGATTAGTATTTTAGTTTGTAAATGTTAGCGGCATTAAATATTAGGCAACAAAAGTTGTCACCTTTTTCTCAGCAAGGAAAATGAAGTCCTTAGTCCAGTGCCCCTACATAAAATATCAATTTGGATTCAATTTCATAACATTGTTCTTGGCTTCACAATGATAATTGTTGGTCATAACATTAGTAACTTTCTAGGCCAATATTTGGACTGTGATGACAAGCAAAATTCTAGTATGTGGATGCATGTCCTACATGAGGATAAGAGTCATGATCGACGTTAACAAACCTTTGAAACGCACCAAGAAGATTAGGAAGGAAGGTGGAGACACAACTATAGTCAAGTTCAAGTATGAGAGATTGCATGTGTTGTGGGTTTCTAGGGCACAATAAAGACTATTATAGGAAGTTATTCAAGGTGGAGAATGATAACGATCTTCATTCATGGGGTTGTAGATTCGAGGGGATCTCACCATCTCAAGGAAAGGTCTCAACCATCACACGTGGCGTCCAATGATTAGGGAGCACCGAATTCAATGCCATTGAATGCAAAATTGCAACCTCCAAATAATGAGCCAATCATTGTTGCTAAAAATAAATGCGATCAACTATTGATTGCAGCATTTAAGACACCAATTATTATGACACCCCAACACACCAATCAAGCATTGAATGCCAACAATGTCAATCCCAATAATGATGTTGTTACTAATGATGAGATGGAAAGAAATTTGATTGTCGGGGATAAAAGAGGAAGAAATTGATTGCGACGGTTGAGGCTAGCATGGTTCACATTCAGAATGATCAAAACTCCATTGTTGACCACATGACAACCATTTTTTATTGGCAGGACTTGGCAACCAGGTCTGCCAGGGAAAATGAGTTGCCTTACCTGGAACTGTTAAGGCCTAGGCACCCCATGCATAGTTAATATTCTTTGGGACCCCGTTCGTGTTCATAAACCAAACATTATTTTTCCATGCCACTGCAAATGCAAGAAAGAAAAGTAAATTTCTTTCTAAGCTTTTTAATGAAAATGGTGGTGTTATTTCTAATCAGCAGGATATTTGTCTTCTATCAAAGGAATACTTTGAAACTTTTATGCTCCAAGTGATGTAAATATTGATGCATTAGTGCAACATGTCCCTTTGGCCATTTCATCCACTGATAATTTAATGCTAACTGCTCATTTCAAAAAATGAGAGTTCAAGTTAGTTGTCTTTGATGCATTCTGATAAATCTTCGAGGATAGATGGATTCAATCCTGCCTTCTATAAAGATTTTGGGACCTTCTTGGTGATGATATTTTTTAGAATGGGATAGCTTGACTAAATCAAGGTTTTTTCCCTCCAAACATGAATAACACAAATATTGTTTTGATTCCCAAAAATTGATAACCCAACTTCTATGAAGGATTTAAGGCTTATTTCATTGTGTAATGTTCTATACAAAATTGTCTCTAAGGTGCTAGCCAACAGACTCAGATGTGTGCTTCCCAAGTGCATTTCAAGGGAGCAATCGAATTTTGTAGAAGGTCACTCTATTCTTGATAATGTGTTGGTTGCCATAGAGACCATTCACCACATGAAATGTAAAGTGAGGGGTAAAGAGGGTGAAGTTGCTTTGAAGATTGATATAAGCAAAGCTTTTGATAAGCTGGACTAGAGATATTTATATGTTATCCTATTCAAATTGGGTTTTGATAACAGATGAGCTAATTGGATGAGAATGTATGTAGAGTATGTGGAATTCAATGTTTTGGTGAATGGAGAAGGAGATGGGCCTATTCTACCAGGGAAAAGGCTTAGATAAAGGGACAATGGGTCCCTTTATCTTTTTATACTTTGTATGGAGGGACTCACTTCCCTTCTACAAAACTCTGAGAGAAAGGGAAAGATTCATGGTGTGAAAGTGTCTAGAGGAGCCTCCCTCCTCACACATTTGTTAGCTAAATGAGGAGAAGGCTAGTCGAGTTGAATGCAGAATTGATGGATTTTCAATATCGACTACCTTTAGTGTTAGTTGAACATAGATAAGGTCAATACGTCAGCTAATTTTAAGATTACTAGAATAAGTAGAAGATCAATTTGACTACGTTCAATAGTAGTCAAGTGAGAGATTCAAGTAACTTTAGTGTTAGTTGAAGGTGGATGAGATCAATTCAACTACTTATAATTTTAGCTGAATGACCAATTTGAGTAACTTTAAGCATAAAAAATTAGATGAATTAAATCATATTTAATTTAATAAGATAAGATGATATTTTTTTTATGATTTTTTGATATTCAAATGGCATGTAATGGTTAAAACTAATCAATGATAGTGTTTTCTAAAAAAATAGGAAGCAAACGTTTTACTAGAAGATAAATCTACCTCATAATTAGTTAGTGGGAATGTTAGCTTACTTCAATTGTTGCTTATCAAATTCAACTGTCAAAATTAGTCAAATCAATGTAAAATTAGCCAAATGACCTCCAAACCTTGTTATATGACTCCAAAAATCATGATCTAAGAAGTTACCAAGTAGGAAAAAATGTGGTCCAATAGAACATTTTGAGTTTGTAACTTATAAATAAGCCTTGCATGCACTTCAAATTTTAGACGCAGAATCAATCCAACACAATTTTATTTTTATTGAATATTTTTTTTTTGTTTTTATCCCTTTGTCATGTGTTTGGATAGAATATTTAAAGAGGATAATTCATTTTAAACGAAATATTGAATATTTATCCTTCTAATAGAAAATTTAATCAATAAAAAGGGAGAATATGAAATTCTAGTAAATATTAAAGAATTTCAATTTTCTCTCTCCTCTTTATGTGCACACGCGGACACAAATATAGTTTTCCTTAACTGTTTTCATGTACAGTCCTTTGTTTATAATTTGTTACCTTTATTTTCACACAAATCTTCTTTTTCATTTTCTTTCTTCACTAAATTAAACACTCTTTAAAAAAGTTTAAGAACCTGCAACCATTGAATGGATTTTCCTTCTTGACATAAACCATTTAATCATTATTTAGAATTGTATTGAAACAAAATTGACCAAAAACATATTATGGTTAACTTTATATTTTTAGGTGATAATAATATTAATGAATTTAAATTAATAATGTATAAATATCAAAATATACTAATTTATATATAGTAATATAGTTTTTAAGTATTCTTCTAGTGTCTCTTTTTTATAAGTGGTCCTTCGGCCTTGGGCCTTGGGGTACTGCTCCTCATGCAGCCGTCTCTGATACTAATTTATAACTTTACATTGGTGCTTTTCTTTTGAAAGTTCACACATTTTTTTAATGTGATTATCAACTTGCACCCGTCACTGATACTTTTGTTATAGCCTTTAATTAAAAAAAAAAAAAAAGGATAGGATTGTTGCAGTGCCTCCCCTAAAATTTATATTTAGGGATCGAATTTAACATATATAGTTTATTAATTGTTGCTTTATTTTAGTTATAGTCTTGAAATCTATAATTATTATCAAAATTTTATAATTTTATAATCTTATAATTAATAATTTATCTTTTTCTACCCCGTTCAAAATCCATCAATATTTTATTAAATTTCCTTTGCCATCAGTCTTCCACCACAGTCGACAAAGCCTCACTGACATTTAGGCCATGTGACTTGTGCCTGCTATTTGAAGCTTACCTCACCTCATTGACGTCATCAGTGACATCGTCAATCAATACAATTCCGAAAACTAACAAAAAAATTTGTTCAAATTAAACTTTGTTTTTATATAAAAATATTTTAATTTATTTCCTTCAGTTGAATTTTTTTTAGTAAACTTTCTATCGTTTAGGGCAGTTACAACTTACAACACCATTGTCATCTGCTCATCTTATACAACTCACGAATTATAACCTGATTTTCAACTTATCTCTGATTAGTTGTTATATATATTTTTTATCCTTATATATATTATGTTGATTTTAAATATGATACGTAGATCATTTTTTTTGTATCATTCACTTTTTTTTCCAGTAATCGTGAATAGTTAAATGAGAAAAGTTAATATTTTTTTAATCCATTGTAGTTAGATAAAAAGTAAAAGCATAGATCACAATGAGATGAATAAAAAAAACGCTATGCTGGCTGTACGTTGGGAAATATTAAAAAAGTTTGATAATCATATCCTATGATTGATATTCATAGGTTGTTCAACCAAAAAAACAAAAAAGAAAGAAAGAAAAAGGTTGGAAATCATAGATGATAAGTTTTTGTCTCTTAGCTTGAATATAAGCTCTTAATAGTAGATGGCATCAAATTTGGGCGGCATTGCCACCCACAATCTTCGTCAGGTTGGGCACTGGGCAAAGTCTAGTTGGCTCAAAGTGATATTTTTATATCCAACTTAATTAATTTTAATTGATTTGATTTAGGGATGTTTGTGGATTAGTTTGGATTGATTTTGGTGAAATTTAGAACTTAATCTCATCAAATTTAATCGGTTCAATACGGTTTGATTATCAGAATAATTTTTTTGAAACTCAATCCAACCCGTTCCTGAACGGTTTGATTCGGTTAGGGCTAACGAGTTATCCATTTAAATTTAATCTTTTTTTTCTCATAACTATTTTATATAATGATTCATTCAAATATCTAATATAATTAACACAATATGATAAATAGTTATTTTCATCCCTGAATGTGTAGAGACAACACAAATTCATTCCCGAAAGATGAAAATTCAAATTTTAATCCTCGAAAGTGAAAAAAAAGTGCGACAAATCTATTAATTTGTTAACTTCCATCAATTATCGTTAATGAAATAGCCTACGTGACATAAAATGACGAAAACATCACAAAAATGATTGTCAACATGGCTGCAGAATAGATTGGATCAAAATATCAGTAAATTTTCATTTGTCTAAAACATCAGTAACTCAATAAGTTTCCATTGGACAAATTTGTCTGATCCCAAGTTTCGTTTCATTTAAAGGTAAAGTGCAATTTAGGGTAAATAGTCATTTTCACCCCTAAATGTGTAGAACGCTGACAAATTCGTTGGCACATTGTTGAATAAAAGATGAAAATTCAAATTTAATATATCCATTCAACATAATAATATCATAGGATATTTTTGTCCAATGGAAACTTACTAACATTTTGGTCCAATGGAAACTTACTAACATTTTGGTCTAATCTATTCAGCAACAATGTTGATAATCATTTTTGTGACATTTTCGTTCCTCTGTGTCACGTAGGCTCTTTCATTAACGGTAACAGATGAATGAATTTGTTACACTTTTTTCACTTTCGGGGACACAAATTTGAATTTTCATCATTCGAGGACAAATTTGTCAATGTTCTACATATTCAGAAATGAAAATGACTATTTTCTACAAACTAATTTCTTACAATAAACTTTGGTGCAACCAGATTTGTTTAAACAAATGAACAAATTATGATCCGTTAATATTATAAACATTTACAGTTCCAACACTTGGAGTTCAATATTAACGGTATTTAAAATCAAACCAAACAACTCCAAAAATTTTGACCAATTTTGATCGGTTCAGTTCGATTTTGATCGGATCTATAGATCTAAATTCGTGACCCAACCCATACATAAACGGTTTTGATCGATTTAGTTCGGTTTTGACCCAGATACATAAACGATCCAATCCAAACTGTCAATATTGGTTTGGGTCAACTCGGGTTCGCAGGTAATCTGTACCCTGAACACCCCTAATTTGATTTATATAGGATTAGGTTATCGAATTTATCATTAAAATAATAATAATAATTCTTCGAGAAAAAGGAAGGTCATTCTAATAGTATGTGACTTTATACATTTTAACTCAAAACTATTCTTTAACTATTACTAATATAAAACTTGTTTCATTTTGAGGAAAAAATTAAATCATGTTTTACATTATAATATCACTAATAAGAGACTTAATGGGAACAATTATGGATTCATAAATTTGGAGAAATAAGGTAATAGAAGGCTAGCTATAAGAGACTTAATGGGAACAATTATGGATTCATAAATATGGAGAAATAAGGTAATAGAAGGCTAGCTATATGCTTAACACAGCTAGTTCAAAAACGAGCTGGTTTGAAACTCTCTATTTAAGAGTCTTAAGTTCTAGAAAACCCTATAGTAAGATGCAAGCTTAGTATCAAATAGGAAATGATACTCTGAATCATCGAACTATAATGAAATACACGATCAACCAACATTTATCCAATTTGAATGGACAGTTGGGTTGGAATCCATGTGATGGTTTGAGAGTAGTTTCCAATATTCTTCGCATCCATCTTCGGTCATTAGTTCGATCCTTTGTAGGAACTACCCGTAATAACGAACTTGCAAAATGAATCTGTTCATTTCTTCGTGGCACACCCCCCCCCCCCCCAAAATAGACCTGTCAAAACGGGCTCAACCTGTGGACCAACCCGTTTCGGCTCGCCCAAATTGTTGGGTTGAGTTGTTAAAAAGTTGGCTCACCAAGATACCGGGTCATTTGAACCCGGCCCACTTAACTCGTAACCCACCCAGGTTGAACTCGGGTGAGCCTGGTTGGTTCACGGGTTATTTAAAAAAAAAAGAAAAAAGAAGCGTGAGTGAAGCACACATGACACGGCTGCACCAGTGAAATTGAAACACAAAGTCACAAACACACACCTTAACCTAACCTAATTACACAAAGTCACAACTCAAAAAGCTGAAACGAAAGCTGCCTGTGCTTCTTCCGCTTCCGGCTTCCGCAGTTCAGCCGCTGCTGGTTCTTCACTTCCGTCGCTGCTGGTTCTTCACTTCTGCCGCAGTTGGTTCTTCACTTCTACTGCTGGTTCTTCATTTTCTAAATTCTAATTTGTATTACTTAGGTGGGTAAAAGGGGGAAAAGCAGCAGTAAACCTCATTCTCTCTTTCTGCTGCTCCACATTTCATTTCATCTCTAATTGCGCTACTGCTAGGTTGTCTTCAATATTTAATTGCTTGATCAAAATAGCTAGGCATGTATATTATTTTTCTTTTCTCTTGGCCCAATTAAAGATGCAATTCTCATTGTGAACACAACATAATTATTATTCTTATTATTTTTGTATAGCCTGAATGCAAGAATGACTTATCCATCCAATACAACAATGATTGTATGCTCCAGCGTGTATTTATGCCAGCTTCCCACATGGGAATTATTCTTATTATTTAGAGCACACTGTTCGCAGTTATTTTTCCTGTGTCTAAGATATTTTTTCACATGTATAGTCTGTATGCAATAATATTTTTTTGGTTTTTTTTAATTTAAAGTGAGCCAACCCGCAAGCCAACTCACGAGCCAGGTCGCGGACAACCCGGATAACCCACCAACCCAGGTGGATTGAGTCGGGTTGACAAAAAATTGACCCACCACTAAAGTGAACTAACTCAGTCCGACTCACTTTTAAGCCAACCCGTGGTGGGCCAACCCGAGTAGACTGGGTTGACCCATTTTGACAGGTCTACCCCCAAAGTACCCCCCGACCGGGGGACCAGAAAATGCCTTAAATGAAAAAAAAAATGGTCGAGTTGGAAAGCTTAAACTCTAAAAGTTAAAAAATAAATAAAAAATCTAGTAAGAAATCAGGTGGATCTTATTGGATTCTCAAAATTGAAATTCAAGGTTTGATATGAACTTATCAAATTTGCATCTTTTTCAACTTGATCTGTATCAATGATTCAAATTAATTTGAATTTTTTTAGTTTGGATTGATTTGAATTTACAGGATTATCATATTGATCCAAATTCATAAGCACTCCTAATCTTCGTATATTACTCATTTACTGGAGCATTTTCTAGCTCATCGCCACAAGCTTTCCGTCACCTGTTTCATCTTCTTAATACCCACATGTTATAAAAATATATGAATAGATAATACATGTATTTTATGTTGTCAATTATTTATAAATTTTTATTTATGATAAATTTCTTAGTTTTTATAATGATTTAAAAATATTTTTTATTACTTGATAATATAATTATTTATATTAATAATGCATATCTATTAAAATCAAAATATATTTATTATTGATTAAAAATTAGTTGTGAATATAAGTATTATAATTAATTAGTCATTAACTGTGACTTTTTTTATTTGAGTAAATAGTCATTTTCGTCCCTGATTGTGTAAAGTGCTGACAAATCTGTCCCTGAAAAATGAAAATTCAAAATTTTATCCCTGAAAGTGAAAAAAGTGTGACAAATTTATCCCTCCGTTAACTTTCGTCCATTACCGTTAATATCAGGGACGAATTTGTCAACGCACTACACATTTAGGGACGAATTTGTCAGCTCTCTACCCAAAATATAATTTAATCTTTATATTCTCTCTCTTTTAATCATTACAAACATAACATTACAATAAATACTTAAAAATTAGAAAAATAAGCATAAGTTAAAACAAATATAATAATAAGCATAATATTGATTAATAAACATAATTTGTTTATTATTATTAAATTTCTATTATAACAACATTAGGTAATGACAAAATCAAGTTAGGTCTCATTTTTTTTTTTTGTAAAAATTAACTTTATGACTATACATTTTTATTTGGGTCTCATATTTTGGGTAAGGTACCGTTACATTAGAAATTTCAAAGCAAAAATATGAGATAATATTTATCCAAAATATAAGGCTCAAACAAATTAAAATGCACAATCATTAAATTAATCCTTACAAAAAAAGACTCAACTTGATTTTGTCATTATTTAATGTTGTTACAATATAAATTTTAGAGCAACATACAAATTATGCTTATTAATCAATAAATTTATAATGTGACAGTACCTTACCCAAAATATGATATAAAAAATACACAGTCATTAAATTAATCCTTACAAAAAAAAAATGAGACCCAACTTGATTTTGTCATTATCTTTACAATATAAATTTTAGAGCAACATACACACTATGCTTATTAATAAATATTATACCGTTTGTTTTAACTTATGCTTGTTTTCCTAATTTTTAAGTGTTTATTATAATTTTATGTTTTCAATAATTAGAAAAGGGAGAATATAAAGATTAAATTATATTTTGGGTAGAGTTGACAAATTTGTCCCTCAATATATAGTGCGCTGACAAATTCGTCCTTAATATTAATGGTAACGGACGAAAGTTAACGGATGTATATATTTGTCACACTTTTTTCACTTATAAGGATAAAAAATTGAATTTTTATCTTTTAGGGACAGATTTGTCAATACTATACACATTCAGGGATAAAAATAACTATTTACCCTTTTTATTTTGCTACTGATATTATTTATAATAGTGACTCAATTATTAATTATCACTATTATTTCATTGTTAATAAAATTTTAACCACTTCAAATTTTTTATATATGTATACATTCAGCAAAAAAAATTATACTATACGTATACATATTTTATGACATCGTGTACTTTTTAATTAATAATTATATTTAATATTATATCTTCTAACTTTTCTAACTCATTTTGTCGTATCTCAACCCAATTAAAATGATCATAGGGCTACTGTTTCTTGTACTTTGCTTCCTGCCCTCCTTTTTTTTTTTTTTTAATAATCAATCCAAAATATAAAATTAATGTTAAAATATACTCTTTTTTTATTTTCAAAATATGAATCCAAAAGGTAACAAAAACATTTCGAAAAAAATACAGAAAGCAACTTGGGAAGTCCAGGAAACAACAACCTGACTATAGATTCCCCAATCTTCATGGGCTCTATGTTTGTTGCTCCTCGTTATAGTTATTTCCATGAAAATTGTCATTTATACCTTCTGATTTTATTAATATACTTATTTTTATATATTTAAAAAATATATATTATTTTTATGGAAAGTGTAAAAACTTTAACATTTTGGAAAGCATTTTATGGAAGTGAAAGTGTTGAATTTTTAACATTTTGAAAAATACTTTCATAAGTGAAACTGTTAAAAAAATTATGTGCTTGAAAAATACTTTCTAAAAGTGTTACAATTTTAACATTTCAAAAAGCTAGTTTTAGAAGAAAAGAAATGGACACCAATTGTCTTTAAATTACTCTCAATTTGTTATGCATTGATATATTCACTTTCTTGGTTTGTTTAAAAGAAACCCTAGCAAAAAAATAAAATTATGATATTTTGGAAGTAATTTTAGGAATATGAATCCCATGGATGCTTTAACAATCCAATCAAAATGATGACATACCATTTTAAGTGAAATAATTATTAAAATCATGTCTTGTCTGTTGATGAAGTCGCTCATATGATTATGAAGTAAAATTTTCACTATATCGAGAAGTATAACCAAGTGTTCAAGTTCTTTGTGACTACCACGTCACCATCATATTAAAAGGTGTCATTTTTTCCCTAAAAAATGGCTTTCAAAAAGTATTCTCCATAATATTAAAATCTTAACACTTATGGAAAGCATTTTCTTAATATGTTAAATTTTTAACACTCTTAGAAGATACTTTTTGGAATGTTAAAAATTTTACACTTTCAGGAATTACTTTTCGAAAAAGGATATTCAGGGAGTGGATATAAAAATGAGGTATATTAGTAAAGTTGAGGTGTATAAATGACAATTATTTGTATACATTATAATTTTGTAATAAAAGAAAAGTTTAAATAAGTTTTTAGTCCTTCAAATCTATCCCACTAAAAAAAGAAAATAAATTTGGGGGACCAAAAAAGTAATGACCTAAATTTGAGGGCATATTTAAGCCTTAATGAAGAGATCACTTATTCACAAAGCCAAAGATGATTATGCAATTGATAAATGATTATTTTCTCCACGAATGCTTTTTTTTCTTCTTTTCCTTGTTTTGTTGGGGTTTTGATACTGGTTTAAGGGTGATTGGGAGTCAATGTTTTGTGCTGTTATGGTTAGTTTTTTGGTATATTTGTACTAATACAACACTATTCATCATTAGTGTTTTAGCTTATGTTTTCATCCTACTAAAAGTTGTTGGCATACCTAATTCGACACTTAGGTCTCTTAATCAAAATTTGGGGTTCAATCCCCAGCTTGAGCATAGAGGGACAACTAGAGGTATTACTTTACTCAAAAAATGGGCAGACTCGATGAGAGAAAGATTACACCTCATGGTTATAAAAATAAAAATAAAAAATTTATGTTTCTATCCTTATGCACAACTTTTGCAATGGTGGGATGATGGTGGATTTGCTCGTGAAGTCGTTGTTCAAGGCGATACGGGAGCATAATAAGAGCATCTCCAACGGGAGTGCTTGTAGGGTTCCTTCAATTGAAGAACCCGTTCCTTGAAAAGTTTGAGAGTTGGAGGTTGCTTACGTGGAGGAACCATTCCGTCAAAACTAAGGCGCGTTCCTTATATAAGGAACCGAAACTTATGAATAAAATAATAATATCCTCATCAACTACCTGCAAAAAAAAGGAGGGAAATAAACCAGATTGTGGTGTGGGCGACAGTGGTGGCGCGAGGTGGAGTCCGCGCGAGGAGGCCGGCGCGAGGTTGACGACGCTCACGAAGGAGGAAGATAGCGACGACGACGAGGACAACGACGTCACTCAGCGATGACGGCGAGAGGACACGCGTGACAGGAACGGTGTGAACTGAAGAGAGAGCTGAGCGAAGAAGAGAGAGGAGAGGGTTGAGTGGGTGTGGAGAAGAGAGAGAGCTTCACGAGAGTGAAGAGAGAGCTGAAAGCGTTGGAGGTTAGAGAAGACAATGGGAGTAGGGACGTGTGGGTTTTGAGGGGGAACGCGTGAGTTTTGAGGGGGAAGTTTTAGGAATTAAAGAGATGCGTCGAGAAGCACGACATGTTATGTGTTGTCCCGAACAAATATGACTGCAATAAAATTAGAGACAGTCGCAAGCCACTCCACTACTGGTACAGAGGCCAGAAGGTTGCTTCCTCCATATGTGTATGTGAAAAGAAAGGTAGTTTTTTTGTGTGTGAAAAGAAAATTGGTGTTATTAACCAAAGTAAGTAGGGGTATTTCCAAGCCATTTTTATACGTAACAGTGCTTTTTTATTGCTTAAACACATTCCTAATTTTTTGCTTAACAATACTTTTTTATTTCGATGTTATTATGTTTAATTATCTATTATTATGTAAAATTTTATTTTATATTGTTACGCAATTTGTTTTATTTATTTTAATTTATATTTCATTTTTCTTCAATTATTAATTTTTTTTATTTGTATTTATAAAAATTGAAAAAATATTAAGTTTTATTAAAAAAATATAAATATGTGAATTTTTTTGAGTTTCTTAAAGTTTCTTGTATTTGAGCAAAATATTGAGTAAGTTCTTTAGGAGTAACATGATATTGTGAAGACCAAAAAAGTATTGCGAGACCACAAAAAATTGCTTAAGGAACTCAAATAAACAAATTGCTTTGGAGATGCTCTAAGGGATTCCAAAAATTGTGTGTGACGATCTAGAAATTGCTCAACATCAAAGACCGATAAAAAATTAATCATTATAAAATTAATTTTGCATGTTGTTATTATAATAATGATTAATATTAGTTAGTGTAAAATTAATTATATTTGTTATTATTATCATAACAACTAAGGTTATTATCATTTAATATAAAAATTACTTTTAATTTTATGTGTAAGAATAATATTTTTTTAAAATAATTATTAAGTTAGATATTTAAACATAGGAAGGAAATAAGATTTAACCCCTTTATAAGGTTTCTGAATCCGTTTTTGCAGTCAATAGGATTTGGATTTGGAAGGGGATATGAATCAATGAAGTGTGAAAAATAATGATAATATATAATAAAAAAAAAAGGTAATTACGAAATACATTTTGGAAGACAATAATGATAAATTATGAAGTTGTGTCTGCCATTCCAGAAGCATGCAATTACTAAGATGAATAAAAAAAATGCAATTACGAGATACGCTCTAATCAAGAGAAAAAGAATGTTAATTTTAAAGAGTAAAATAGTATTTTTCTTAAATAAACTATTTTCCTCCTATTGTACTATAATTCTCTTCGACCCAAAATCCCTTTTTCCACACTATTTCTCAATTATTTATCCTCTTTTATTTTCTTTTCTATTTTTTTCTATTCCACCTATACTTGTGGGCATATATTAAGCTGTTCAGTAACAAGAGAGACTGAATGCATGGAATCAGACACAGATAAAGCTTTTAGAGATAGAATATAGTTTATCAATTATCACACACCTGTTGGGGGAGCCATTAAAATTTGCATATATAGTAAATGTTGGCATTGATGCAAGAACCGAATGGGCAAGCCCTATTAAGGATAAGACACTTTCCACAAGGCAAGATCTTGTTGAACTTTATCCAACAGGTTCCGCAAAATGGTTTCCTGTTACTCTTCCATGAGCCCAGTTAAAACCCAAACAGCGTCCCAAATTGGTTGTGAAGCTAATATTGGAAATATAAGTCAGCTTCCTCTTGCCATGTTTTTTTAGAGAAATAGTAGAATAAATAAAATAAAAGATGAACCTGAAACACCCCTGGATTATAGGGATTAAAAAGATATTTTAGTTTTTTTTTTTACAAAATTTCTCTTATTAAAATAGTTAAACATATATAATTAAAATTTTATTTAAGTATTTAAATAAGATGCCAATAAATAAAAAGTGTATATAAAAAGTTATTAATACTTTTTTATTTTCCCAAAATAACAATTATTTTTAAACAAATTAAAGTACTATAAAAGCATACCATATGCAACGAATATTACTACAAGAAAAAGTACTATTTCCGACGGAATATATAAAGTGGCCTATCTATGTTCAAAGCATTTGTCATATATATATATATATATATATATATATATATATATATATATATATATATATATATATATACAAATATAAGACCAAGGGAGCGTATTCTCCATTAAAATAGAATAATGGGAATTCATAATTAACATGTTTCATTCCATTTTTCACTTTTTTTTTCTCTTTACTTTTTTTTTATATTAACCCTCAAGTTCATTGGAGAAAAAATATTTTGACTAATCTGAAATTCTATTAAAAAATAATTAAAGTCTAATCAATAATTATTTTCATTAAATATCAAAATTTCGGATAATACCATTTTACATTAAAACCCTCATAAGAAGGGCTTGCACACGAGCAAGTTCCCCGCCCTTTAACCTACCATGATTTTCATGTTGTTAAATAATGGATTGCAGGAAAAGGTTGTAATGCTAAAGAAAAGTGTCATGAGCAATTACAGAACCAGAGAGGTACGTATTTGTTAGTGTTCCGTTCCTTAAAAATGGAAATCCAGTAATATGCCAGAAATCAATATAGGATCAAGCTCTCTCTCTCTCTGAAGGTGTTTATGAAGATTAAAACAACTTCAGGAAGAAGATCACAGCACAAACGAACCACAAATTGAACGTGGGGTGTGTGCACTGTGAGAATGGAAAAGAGGGAGTAACAGTATGTGTGTACCTTGCACCTTTGGTGTGAATGACTATTTATGCTTACTGTCCTGTGGGAAAATAAGTATACTTTGCCAATTCTTGATCATGATCTTCCAAAAGATGAACAAATACTCTGGATATTTGATGAAGAAATAATCCTCCAAATCTTTTTTGATTCTGCAATTATTTAGTATTTTGATCTTTTTTTATCTTTCCATAAATAACTCGTTCCCCGCTGCATTGGGCCCTTTGGCCTTTAGCCCAATATAAAACATCCGTAACAGTTAGAATGATGTTTTTGACTATTGGATTGTGATTACTTGGTGGTTGTAGGAAAAAAGGGGAGAAAAATGTCATGAATCCTTAGAGCATCTTTAATGGAAGGTGCTTAGTGAGTTTCTAAGGATAAGAAATTATTTCTTAGAAGAAATTATGCATTAGAGAATATTTAGGTGGTATTAAAGTTTCTTTACAAAATTTGGATTTCTAATATAAGAAATTCTTTCTACAAATTCTTATTTTTCAAACATCATCAATCAAGAAGATTTTTTGGAGTTTCTTACAATTTTTTGCATTGGAGCAAAATTTGGTAAGAGTTCTTATGAGTGACGAGTGACATAACACTATAAGGATCACAAAAAGATAAATAAGTGACTCTAAAAAATTCATATAAGCACTCCTCATTAGAATCAATAAAAACTAACAAACTATCAATTATTTGCATGTTTGTTTAAATGTTTTTATTAGACTTTATTATCATTTCAAGACATAAAACACAAAAGATACAATTTTGTTACTTATGTGTTCATTCATCGTAAAGAGTGAAAATTGATTGTAATATGTAAATCAACAAATATATCATAACATTTTCTAATAAAAATGACATGACATTTTAACTAACAAACTTTTAATTTTCATATTTTTTTACTTAGTTGATATAGATTCATTGACATATACTCAAATAATCTCATAAAATTAAAATGAGTCTTATGTATCAAGAATGGTTGAGATAACTCAGTTGGCAAAATAGAGGAATGAAAATCCTTGTGTGGGATTGCTGTAACTGACTCCAATTAGGAGGATAATGTTAGTATAACCGTTGTCATCATATTTTCTGATAATATAAAATCATCTTTTGGACTGGTTATTGTATGAAAACAAAATAATCAAGATAGGGTATTATGTATTTTTTTTCTTTAATAGAAAAAACTTATATCTTTTCATTTATAATAAGAGTTTAAATACAAGTTATGTTTATATATATACACACACACACACACATATATATATATAGGAATATTTATTAAAGGGTTGTAACTCATTTTGTTGAATAAGATAAGTGAGTGTTATAAATTCTTTAATATCATCTTTGATTTCTACCATGAAAAAAAATATAGAAATGTTTGTATAAGAAAGTGAAAGAAGTAAATTAGAATCATATAATTATATATAGATGGGTAGAATTAAAAAATATTTAATGATCATTTAAGTTATTTAATAATTTTATGATCCTTTAAAAACAGTCACATAAAGGTGTTTGATATATAAACCTAAATTATAAATTAGCTGAAAACATATAAGCAAGTTGAGTTGAAAATTAAACTAAAAATTTAGAAATTAGCTTACTAATGAAATAAAAAAAAATAGCTGATAAATGTACAATGCACAACATATTGAACAATTTGGGCTAAAAAAAGTTTCAAATAAATTAATTGAAATACTGTATAAGCAAGATTTTTGCATAAGTTGATTGAAATAACTTATAAAAATAAGTTAAAAGCTATTAAAATAAATTTGAGTAACCTAATCATGTCACTTATAAGTTACTAAAAGTGACTTATCAATCTATTCTTTTTTTATAATTTAACTTAATGACCATAAATTCACCCTTTTCACTCTCTCTAATAAAGGTAATCTCACTTAATATGCTATCTCTATATAAGAATATGAAGTGAGAACTTTTCTCATTATGAAAAAACTGGGAACATAAATTAAGAGAAGAAAGCTATTTAGTACCAACTAATTTTTACGAACGAAAGCACGAAGGGTAGGAATAACTGACCATATATGGTCGGGTCCAGTGGCGGAGGCAGAAATTTTATTGAGAGGGGATGAACATAAAAAAAATTATTACAGAAATTAAAATTACTTTACTTGACTCTTACTCTACGTGTTTTCATATTGTTAAAATCATCTATAATTGAATCTGTGCTAAAACTCAAAATAATTTCTTTTTCAATGTATGTAATCAAAGAATCATTAAAAAATTAGTCTTCCATTCTATTTCGAAGTCTGATCTTGATTATCTTCATAATTGAGAAAAATCTTTCACTAGTTGCAGTAGAAACTGGAAGAGTGAGTACAATTCTAATCACTCTATCAATAAGAGGGTAAATGATGGACTTTCCAATTCTTGCTAGCCCTTGACATAATTCAGATGTATTTGATAAATTAATCAAATATGGATGTTTAGGAATGTCAAGCTCAAAATGTTGTAACTCCATCTTCAAATGCAATTTTTCTTGTTCTGTGAAATCTCTAAAATAAAATTTATCAACAAGTTCGCAACTTCTTGGTTATAGGAAGCTAAAAACTTTACCATCTCAAGAAAATTAACCTGGTTAATTGAATTTAAGCTTTCATCATGACCTCTAAAAGCACATCCTTAAAGAGCAAGACATCTTGTCACATCCATAAAAACTTGTAGTCTCAAGCGATTAGTTGCAATCTCCTGAGAAGTAAGTTTTTCAACTAATATCTCAATATGTTGAGATTGGTTCATAAGATCACTACATGAATTTACAACATTTTTATGCATTGAGATAACATTTTTCCTAATATAGCGTAGAAAAGCACAATTTTCTCCTTCATTAACCTTTTTCCAATTTCTAAACCCCTCAACAACAAATGTGTTAAGTCCAAAACGACCACTGCCACATGGTTTACTAAATAAATAACAAGGCAAACAAAATGCAACATCTTTGCTTGGAGAATACTCTAACCAAGATGGAAACAAATCAAACAAAGAAGAGCAAAAATGATGTTGATTCTTCTCTGGCCCAAAAAAAGGATAATTTTGAAGCTTGCACTGAAATGGACCAAATTTAAGATAAGTACGACAAATTTCATCTTGTACGTTGGTTTATAGGATATTTCCATATTGGAGGGTGTAGTGCATGATCTCTTTCCAATAAAGTAAGATCAACTTCTTTAACTACCTCTTTATTTTCAATTCTAGGAGACTTTGAAGAAGGAGTCTCGGTATTCAACAATTCAACATTAGGAGTAGATAATGGCAAAGACTCACTATTTTCTTTCTTAAAATAAGCATCAATGGTAGTAGCATCATTCCCCATGATTTTTCTGCGCGTCAATCACAAATAATATCAAGTATCAATGGCAATCGCGTAAAGTAAATCACTATTACATTTTGAATGAGATGCACACAGCACATTGCACAACGTTAACAATCAAAACTATAGTTTATGTTTTTTTTTTAATTTCGTTTCAGATTTAACAAAAACGGGTTCAACTCAACATGGTAGGGGGTGCATGTGTAAAAACAAAGGGTGCAAATAACAGTTTATTTTATGTTAGAAAAATAACAACATGAAGAAGAAAGAGAAAAAAAGGAGAAAAAAAAATGAATGAATGGATACCTGAAACTTTTCTCTTTCACTGATTTACCAAATGAAACAACTTTTTAACTCCTTCTTTTCTCTTGGAATTTGTGTTTCCTTTTTCTCCTTTGTGTCCAGACCTCTCCCTTTTATTATGTTTTTTCTCCCTCTTCCTCTTTATTCTTTTCCTTTTTATTATTATTTTTTCCATTTTATCATTTTCCTTTCTTTTTTATCTTTTTCTGTTTATTCTCTTTTCCTTTTTGTTTTTATTACATTTTCTTTCCTTTTTTAATATATTTTTTTCCCTTTTATGTTTTCTTTCCTTTTTATTGTTTTAATATTTTTTCTTTTGCTTTTGAGAAGAGGAACGAGAGGCGTCCCTCAGCTTTCCGGCTCACTAGTAGGTGACGAGGGATTTGAATTCTCAGAACCTCCTTCGAATTACAGAATCGATAGGGGAGCGTTCCGCCTTAGAGGGAAGGACCCACGCGAGCTGGACGAAGCGGAAGCGAGAATGTCGGCTTGAGTAATGCAAACGTTGGTGACAATCCAATCCTCGAAAATCCAAGGGTTCCTCCGTAAGGTTCGTCCACGGAGGATGAGTCAGAATTTTTTTTACTACATTTTCTATATTTTTTTTCTTTCCCCTTTTACCTTTTTTAATATTTTTTCTTTCCTTTTTTTTTCTTTTCATTTTTAATTTTTTATTAATTTTTAGGAGGGACAGTGGTCCACCCTGACCCCTAGTTCCGCCTCTGGTCGGCTCCCTATAAAATGTTGTTTTAACGCAATAAAAAACTCCTTCCTTGATTGTCTCAAGCAATAATATTCATTCGGAAGTTTTTCCGAGAAATTATTTGTACTAAACAACATTTTCTAAATTAAGATCATACAATCATACATAAAATTAAAAGTTACCCCTAGCTAGGGAGCAACAACTTAAAAAGGTTACGTATATATTTTTTAATTTGATTATCTAAATATGATTTGATAATTATTCAATAATATTTGCTCCTTATGTGTGTGTTATGATGTAAAAAAAAAAAAAACAAATCTATATTATAAAAGAAGATCTCTAAATATTTTTTAAAAAATAATGCAATACTTCCATTTTCAAGAAATAAAAATATTTTTTATTAAATTTATTTATGTCTTAAAGTATTTATGAACAAATGTCTTGAATATATATTTTAAATTAAAAACATCATTAATAATAATAAATTTATTAATTTTTATAATAATTACTTTAAAAATTATATATATGTACTTTTTTCCTTACAAATACATACCTAGTAAACTTTTAGGTGAGTGGAAAGAAAACAATAAATAAGATAATGATGTTTTTTCTGTTTAGTCAAAGTAAAAGTAAGAAACAAAAGATAAACTAACTTTTAAAAAACAAAAATGCAAAAATTTCCTTTCTATTTTTTTTGCTAATTTAAGTTTTAAACTATCAATCAATTTTTTTTCTTTCTATTTTTCATCTACCCAATTCACACACACACAAAATCTACCCAACCGAACGTACCCTTAATATAAACCTATTAAACTCTTAAATGCACTACCTTATTTAATATTTATAAGTAAACTTTGATGTTATATCAGAAAAATAAACCAAATAGAGACCTAATGTTTGGGAAATCAAAGAAGAGACGGTCAAGTCTCCTAACCTAATTAAAATCAAAGAAGACCCAATTAACCCGAACATTAAAATCCCGGAAAAAAAAGGACAAAGAACATCGAAGTAGAGAAAATTTCTATTGTATTCAGTTTGCTTCTTTTTTTTTTTTTTTGAAAAACTGAAACTATTGGCACAAGCACTATAACTCAACGAGGTAGGGTGATATACAAAAGGAAACAAAACCAAATTTGATTCCCAAAAAAAAAAAAAAAAACCCGAAAATTTTGGGTCATTTGGCAGAGAGGATCTCCCACTGTTGTAAGCACGCACACACACGTTTACCATTCACAGCTCACAAAATTCCCCTGTTCTTCGAGACCCTTTGTTCGTGGAAAGAAAGAAAGAAAAAAAAAGAGAGAAGTAAACCAAAGCTCGCAACTTAACTTCCCTTTGTTTACTTTCCTTTTCGGTCACACTTTTTTTTTTCTTTTCTAAAAATGTTTTCTTTCCTTTTCCGGGAACACTGCCCTCAATTCCGTTCGTTAATTTGTTGGTTCCTCTCTCGAGGAATCCTACGTTGTACTTGTACCCTACGCCGCTGCAACTGCCCCCGTACGGAACGAGTAATCTTGTCGCGCCTTGTTTGGCGACGTGGATTTATTATTGTTATTATTATTTCTCTGCTCCTTGTTCCTCAAAGCCTTCATCGATGAAGAAAGGTTCATATTCTTCTCTTTGGCTTCGTCTATCTCAATCTGCTCTTGCCTGCACTCTTCGCTACAAAACGGTGTGTCCCCTCTGAAACAAACAATTCATACCCACATCAGATCTATAATTCTTAACCAAAAGGGTATCTTAAAAAGAAAAACATAAAGAAAGTTTTTTTATAAAAAAGAAAAAAAAATTGAATTTTTGCGTTGTTGTGGGTGACTGACCTATACATGAAGATGTCTCTATTGTCCCCGAGTGATTTTTTGCAGAGGAAACAAGCGGAGAGGAAGTGGGGGTGGTGTTGATCTTCGAATCTGGCGTCGTAGAATCTCGCAGATCCTGGTGAAGAAACAGAAACGTTGTTGTTGTTGTTGTTGTTGTTGTTGTTGTTCCTTAAACTAGTTCTGTTGTAGGAAGTACCATAACCCATGGTCATGGACCTTGAGACAAAGTTGTTGGCACGATTATGACACGCATCCATGTCTTTTAAGGAAGCCAAGCCGTGGCCTTGCTCCAAGTAACAAGGTCTTGTTGGTGCAGCACTGGTAGACCCGGAGGAGCACATGAATTTAATTTAGGGTTTCTTCGTTTGGGGATTGAGATAGATGTTTTTCTTAATGGTTTGGTTTGGTTTAGTTTGTTGGGGGAGAAAGAGAGGAAGAGAGAGTGGAGAAGAAAGTGGGAAGAGATGGTTTTATATATAAGGAGGATAGGAGGAGGAAGAGACGGTTTGTTAATTTGGAAGAGAGAGAGAGAGAGAGAGAGAAATAAACAATCAGCGGCAGGTTTGGTTCAAGGAATCCGTGACAGTGAATCTATTGGCTGAAACTACCTGCATCAAGACCGTTCAAAACTATGTAAGGGGATAGGTAGTTGCCACCAAAATTAGAGGAAATTACAAATATGACATTTACAGATAAATTATTAAGTGCATGTTTGGACAAACTTTTAGAAAAATTGATTTTGTAATAAAAAGTTGATTTAGTAGGTAAGAAATGATTTAGTATTTTAGAATAATGTGAGTTTGATTCTTATTGTTAATATAAAAATTTTATTGGTGAATAATATGTAAATATATTTATAAGTATTTTTGACTCTTAAGGCATATTTTGATCTTGATGAAATCCTTAAATTTAACTCACTTGTTGATTCAAAATACTCAATTGTTTTTAAATTTTTTTATGATATGAAACTAAATAATTTAATCTAAAATTAAATTTAGACTTTGAATCAATTTGCTAACATAAAATGAAACACGATTAAGTAGTTTCACATGTTAATTAATCATTACATGAAATTTAGTTTATTATTATTATTTTTTGTACTTTCTAATATCGTATGTAGAGTGGACGCAGCTATAGATACGTAATCTAGAATTATCTTTTTCTCTGTGAAACAATCTAGAATTATCTTTTTTTAAAAATCAAAAGGCTTATTTCATTTCCTTCCAAATGTAATCAGCAATACAATCTAGACTTACCTAATAACTAGTAGTATTTTAACATGTACAATACATAAAATAAAATAAATTTTTATTTTATATAAGTAAAGTTATAATCATTTTATATATAGTATATAAATCAATATAACTATGTTGAACAAATAGTATTCTTAGTTGTCATTCTTCAAGAAAATATTTTCAGTTGTTTTTCTTCAACAAAAACATTTTTAAAAATATTTCCTAATCTCTTAACACCTTCAATTTATCATTTTCAATATTTTTAAATATAACTTGAATTTCATTATTTTTAAAAATAAACTGTTAATATATAAATTTATGGTAAATAATTTATAATATAATACATTTTGATATTTTAAAAAAATAATGATTTAAAAGATAAGAACTTAAAAATATTTTATTAAAAAATAAAAAAATATTCTCATTAAATAATACTATTGTATTATTTAAAATAAATATTATAATTTATTAAAAACAGTAATATTTTTTTAAGAAGGATATGAAGGGGTTTTTTCCCAGAACTAGAAAGAAAAGATCTTCGCCAGTCCGAAATGGTAGGTCCTATTTTGGATCAAAGCACCCGTCTCAGTCTCACTCGCTCTCTCCCTTGTGCGTAGAAGGAGGGTAAGAAAAGTGCGGGCCCCACTCCTGCAATGCAATGCGCGTAAACGTAACAGACACACCTCCCTGGTAAGGGTAAGTTTCCAGGAAAAAAGAAAATAGAAAAAAACAAAAACATAATGCTATCTTCTCTTTTTTTTTTTGGATTAAAAAAGTAAAAAAAAGAAAGAAAACTAATTAATAGAAACAAAAATTTATATTTTTCTCTCTTTCTACTTTTCTTTCAATTCAATTTTTTATTTTTTCATTTTCTCTCTAATTTCATTCTCTCATTCTCAAGATAGGATCTATTTAGAAGGGAGTGGAAGTAGAAAGAAAAAAAAATTAAGAGAAAAAGTAAAACATGCATAACAACTTTTTGTTTCACTACTAAACATAGGGATAGAGTTCGTGTACTTCTCTCCCAGAAAATTCATGATGGGACCTCCTTTTTGACCAAGACGTTTATGAGTTCCACAATTTTAAATTAAAGAGCATCAAAAAGTTCAATAATTTTTTCACAAAACCGTGTTATCTAGGTGAATTGCATGAGTTTAATTTGGTCAATAATGAATAGTATGGATTCTATAGTAATTCACATTCACTGTATACAGGTCCATTAACGTTGTTTTAAAATAATTTACGATTGAATTTAAAACAAATTAAAACATCTACTAACAATAGTAATATTTAATCCATTACACCGAGAAATATTTAATATACTGAAGTTTTAATTGTTTTAATTACTACTATTATTTGTCTTAAAGTCTTCAACTTTAAATTCTACGCGTTAGCATTAATTATTATATCATGATTCATGCATAGTATTTATTAGTTATTTATACAAATTTTATCGCTATAAAATTGGTGTAAGATTAGTAGCGTGATTACATACTTTTCCTAAGATAAGTATAGAAATTAACTGAATTGAAATCCTTTAAAGAGATTAAATATAATACAAAAAAGTTAATAAAAGCATTTTTAATGTAATTTTAAGATTAGTTAAAATAAGAAACTACCACTTTAATTTAAATTAACAATGGATATTGCTTTAAAGAATTAGACCTTAACTAACCTAATGATCATATTTAGTTAAGGATCACAACTCTTGTTTTACTGTCCAGTTTAATGCGGGTTGTGAATACTGGTAATTTTAGTTTTATAAATAAAAGAATGTAATTTCTAATCTGATACATCAGATGTATGTTTATATAAATTAAGAATTTAGGAGAATAAAAGTAGCCATTTATATAATAAGATCCGAACAAATTAAATATGATTTCAAGTTTTAATGTTACAATTTTTTAATAAAAACTAAATTTTCAACCTTTTAACTTAAGTACTTAATGCATGTGAATAATCGAATATGATAGAATATATATTTGAAAACACGATTACCTTACTGTTTCAGTAAAGATGCGGGGTGAACAGCGACGGACCCAGAATAAAAAATTAAGGGAGGTACTAGTGATGGTGGTTTGAAGGTAGCGCTCTTGAATTTTTTTTTTTAAGAAAATTAAAGAAATAAATCATTATAATAAAAGTATAAAAAATGATATAATTCAAAAGTGAAAAAAATGATTAAATTAGTGTGTGATAGGTGCTTAAAAATAATAAGAGTGTGATTACTATATTCATGAAAATTACAAACATATATACACACATTCACTTCTCTCTTATTTTTTATTTTTTTTATTATTCTTTTTTCATACTTTTTAATTTCTTCTCGTGCAAATGTTTTATCTATTTTTTTATTTTACTTTATTTTATTATTATAGAAAAATTACCCAAAAATAATATTTTTAAATGTATTCTTGAGAATTTAAGGGGGCCAACATGCATCCACCCTTGAGGGTGGGTAATGTCGATGACTATAGGATTAAGTTTTGGTCTAGGATATAATTAATCTTAAAGGTCACCACCAATCTATAATGATGTATTATGTTAAAATTTAACCTAAGTTTTTTCCTACATCAAATGAATTATATTTATTGGATCTTATATGAGAAAAAGGTGTATATTATTAATTGTGTATACTATCATCCAATTACAACTCTTCATATATGATAAATTTATTAATTTTCATGATAATTATTTTAAAAATTATAATAAAATTATGATTTATGATTAAACTATGGTGTAAAAATATTTTTCATTATTAATACATAAGCACATCTTATATTAAGTGTTAAAAATCCATTTTCATGCTTTATTTTTTATTTGTGAAAATTAAAAATAATATTAAAGAACTTTTAATGAAATCACACATTTTATTCAATTAACTAAATTAAATCTCCTTAACTTTCATTAATTGTTTGGTATCTAACATGGAAATAACTTTGAGTAGATGAAAATAATTTGGTAGTGCTTAGTTCAATAGATTTAGGAATAGAAACAATTTTGAAATGCGAAGAACTTACTCCACTATTTTTTATCGATCTTTGTATCTCTTTGTACCTATTTTTTTTACTTTCTCTTTCAAAAAAAGAATATTTATTTTATTTTATTTTATTTCTCACGTATTTGGACTAATTATTATCATTTTCATTTACTCTATATTTTTATTCTCTACTAAATTGGGCTAGTTTTGTCATTGTAAAATTTGAACTTTAAGATAGGGTGTTCGTACTTGGATTAGATTAAATTGAATCAGTTTTTTTTTTTTTTTAATCTAATATCAATATATATTTTAGATTTCTTAATTCATCATCTAATTAATTTGATTTAAATTTTAAATATGATATGATCTAATCCCATCTAAAGTAATTTGGATTACATCAATTTTTCATTTTAATCTTAGTTTTATTTTTATTCCAATGAGGATTAAATAAATAATATTAGTAAAATATATTGAACATAATAAAAACTAGTTTAAAATTTAAAATATCTCATTTTAAGTCATTATATATTTAATTGAAATACTTTTGTATTAAGTGATAATTTTATAAATATAATATGATATATCCCTCTCGATCTATATAAATTAAAATTAATAATATAATATAACAATTGTTTTATTTTAATTTTATATTATTTAATAATGTAAGTTTTACTTGTTAAAAAAATAATGTAATTTTTATAATATACATCTATCAAACTCAATATAATTATTAATATGTGTCTTTGATTTTTGTTAATAAAAAATAAATATAATTATTAAATATAATGACTATTCTATATTGATGTCAATAATCGCAGTGAAAAAAGAAATAGTGATCTAAAAAAATATATACTGTTAAAATGACCATTTTTTACTTAAAATTCCAGTAAAACGAACCAAAGACGGACTATTAACAGTTAATGCGTGTGGTAACGCGCCTTAGATGCAAGTGGGGAGGCGCTGAGAGGAGTATTCTTTTCCCACTCGACCAAAACCTGCGGTTTCGCTTTTTCCCTAAACCTTGTTTCTCACTCCAGGGCCTTGATTTGACGTCATAAAATCCTTTTACTTTTTATTTTCTATACGAGATTCTTTTGTCGTTTTCGTCGACGTGGGCCCACTCTGCAATACCATCGACGCTATGGGCCCCATGCCCCATCATGTCGATGATGATGCATGTCGTGGCTTGTTCCATGGTTTGATGGACTTTTCGGGAATTCTAAATTTTTAAATGATTTATTATTTATTACACACGGAAAGGACAAATTAGAGAGTGCAGTACTGGTAGTATAGTATTGCCCCTATGCACAGCCCACTCTACCCGTGCCAGCTGTTCCCATTGTTTCAACTCTCTACACGTGTGCTTAAGGTACGTGCCATCATTCAACACATGTATTACTCTGTAACTGCCACGTGCATGACTTATACTCTTCACTACACATTTCTAAAATCTTATGTCAGCTGCCTCAAATTCATAACTTAACTGTTACTTCTTTCTTATTTTATCTTATTTCTCTTTTAAAATAATGTATCGAGTATTTTTTTTTTTATAAAAAAATAATACTAATTCTTCTTATCATATTTCCCTATATTTTTTTTTACTATCTTTTACGGTAAATATTGAATGAAAAATAAAAATATTTAATATCTTAAGAGTATAAATACATTTAAAACTTATTAAAAATAATAAAATGATTTATAAGAAGATTGAAAATTATTCTTTTAAAAATATTTGAATATATTTAATTATTTGTGGAACATTTAGTTCAAAACAAAGAGAAAAATATTTTCCTCTATTTGATCCTTTTTATAAGACACTTTAAATATTAATCACACATAT
>PYAF01000348.1:2524091-2540295 GCA_007407185.1 Glycine tomentella
GTATTTCCACCATTCCAAACATGGTATTTTTAGTTTTTTTTTTACAAAATGATACCTCTTTCGATCTAGAATATAAACAACAAAAATTTCTTATTTTTTATCAAATATAAATAAATTTCAATTACATGTTTTATTTAATGAGATTATCTCTAACATATCATTTAATTAATAAAGTCAAAGACTTTTTTATATTTGATAGCAAGTTTTAATATAGAAATATTTAGGAAAATGTTTATTTTTAATTGAAAATGACACAGTTTATATTTGTATCAATTAAATGTTTCTTAATAAAATGTCACAATCTGAAAAAGTTCATTACCGAGAGGCAATTCACTGACATTACAGTACTTGTCTTCGATTTTCAAGGATGAAAAAAAGTCCATTGTTTTGGAATGGAATAAGTACCAATTATGCCTTTACTAATAATTATTAACTTGTTATGGGTGATTGAAAACATTAAAGTTCAATAATATTATGCACCATTATTAATAAAAACACACAAATACTTAAAATATTTAATGAAAAAAACTTGTGAAAAAATATTAAATACTTCATATTAATTCCAAAATGCCATATAAAAAGGACCATCAATTCCTTCTAAATTATTATCTATGTCCCTAATTATAAGACTCTTTTACCTAATTTTTACCTTTTAAGAAAATGAGTTAATTTATTTAATAACAAATTCTTCAGCATTATTTTTCCAAAATTACCTTCAAATTATTGGATTCATCATCTTTCTTTTTCAAATTAATTACTTTCTACCTAATCAATTAATGTGTGTTAGTCTTGCTTTTCAATCCTCACAAGGGAGATAATTTATTTATCTTTTTAATTCGTAGCATTTATTGTAAAATAATTAAGGGTGTTTTAGACAAAAAATAATTAACACAAAAGACAACTTGAAAAAAGTCTTAAAAAAATGACAAACAAAATAAAAAAAGAGTCTAATATTTAAAGAGAGGTAGTATGTCTTATAATAAGGACTAGAAAAAGTAATAAAGAAGAGGAGATGGAAGTGAAAAAAGGGTAGAATTTTGATTAGTCATTATGTTTGGTTGAGAGGAAAAGAAAGAAAGGAAAAAAAAAGTTAGATGGAGGGGGAGAGAAATTACTCATTTTCTTGTTTAGTTCATGAGGGAAAAAGAGATATTTTAAAAATAAATTAATTTGTAATTTTAATTTTTATAATATAACTAGAGATATTTTAGGCATTTCAATTGAAATATTTTATATCTTTCATCTAAATCTTTCAATTGGAGGGGAACAATAATCAAATAAGAAGGAATTGTGCTTTCCTCCATTTCCTCCCCTTAAAAATTGAACCAAATAATTTAATTATGTTATATTGAATAATTAAAATAATAATTCTTTCTCTTACACGATGATAATTATGGAACAAAAAGATATAGTTGTTATTCAATATTAATGAGAAGGATTTAGACAATTGTCAATGATTCAATATATATGGCTTTCGAGACCGAGAGCTACTTCCAGTGAAAAATATACAACCAATTAATATTAACTATTTAATTTTATAGAAATTAGTGAAAAAGAATAATTCATGTCTGAAATTGAAAGTTAATTATCTATGTAGTTGAATGTAACTTGTTTTAAAAAATATAATTATTGTATAAAGTTAAACAAAAATATTGTAATAATTTATAATTGTTAAGGATAAAATCTTTAAAAGAAAAACGATTATTCTTTTTATAATAATTATGGATAATCAATATTATGTTCAAGTTAAATGAATTTTAACAATTTATATAAAGTTAAATAATAAGACTGGTTTCTCGTCCGATACATTTGGCAGTGACTAAGCTTTGTTCTTTTTATGTCCCGATTCGTTGCACATGAACAGCCATAAACAATAAGCTAGCTATGCTATTGCTTTTTTAAATTAATCAAAGATTTCTAATTTTAATTAAAAACTGAAGATTCTTGACAAAAATTAGAAAAAGTAACATAAGAACATAGAGAAGCTACCGAAGAAAATTAAAACTAGAAAAATCTTAAAAGAATGGGAACCTGGTGACAAGTATTGAAAGAAACAATTAGACAAATAACTGAAAGAAAAACGATGAGCTCAGGACAATTGAAAGAGATAGATGATTTAACATAAAAAAAATAAAATACTTTTGCACACTCAATACAATTTTGTGGTGTTCTTAGATAACAGTTGGTCTTTGATGGTGACATCTTCACGGATTTTCGGGAAGATAGATAAATTAGATTATGCTTGTCGATATACAATATTTCTTCCATATCATTATAATTATTGTATAAAAAAATTGTTATAAAATAATTATTATTTTATTTTTAATATAATGTGTATTAATTAATTTTTTTAATATTAGTTATAATACTAATGACGAAAAGTAAAATTTATAGATAAATTAATAATGATATATTTTTTTTATAATTTGAAATGACAGTTATTTTGAGATGGAATTAATGATATTATTGGGAGTTCAAAAAGACACGTGGCAGTAGATATGGATGAAGGGAAAATCATGCAAGTATTATTTTTACTAAATTTTCCCTCAACGGCAGTGACACTTTTCACTCGGTTCCTTTCCCAACACCATTGCAAGTGTTTTTTAAGGCTTAAGTGCTTAACCAATTACTCCCTTCGTTTAAGAATATTTAATGTTTTAGAGAAAAAAATTATTTCAAAATATATATTAATATTTCTTAATGATATTCTTAATAATATTAATACTTAATGAGAATAATATATAAAAAATAAATGAATCATTAATTAAAATAAAATAATATATTAAAAAGTATCTAGTATTTTTTTTTGAAATTCAATAAATTAATTACATTCTTTAATACATATCCAAAAATCATAAAGTTCATATATTAAGAGAGAGAGAGAGAGTTCTATCATCGATCGGTTATTAAAAGCTATGCTTTTGTCGTTGGCCTTCTTATAATCTACTACAAAAAGATAATTTTAATGGTCTCTAGCAATTCAAACAACATTTACTTCTCCAGAAAACGCTTTAACCATAACCCTTGCATTTATTTATTTTTCATGATTTTTTAAAACTTTTTATTACCAGAAGAAGAGTACTAGATTTTTTTTAACAGAAGAAGAGTACTAGATTTTTTTTAACAGAAGAAGAGTATTAGATTTTTAACGCTTTTTTTTAATGCATTTTCTGTTATTAATTAAAATATTTTAGAAACTATAAAATTATGGGTCCGATCCATAAAATATAAAGTTAGTCTCACAAAATTTGGTTCCATTACTTTTTGTTCTTCTTATCTATTTATTAGGTTATATTTAGTCCTTTTATTTTTAAATAATTCAATTAACTCTTTTAATTTATTACAAAAAAAACTTTTTTTTACTGGCTGTTTAACTTTTGGCGATCAACAGAAACCACTAGAAACTTATATGATTTTTGATTCTTTGTATAACTGTCCCAATTTAAAACTAATTTATTAATTTTGGTTGACACATGTCCCTATTTAATTTGATCCTTGTCAAATTTAGGAAATTAGGAATTGCATTAAAAATATTAGAGTTAAAGTAATTTTTAATAAGATATTAAATTAAAAATTAAAATTAAAATAAAATATAAAATTTGCTATATCTGTAAAAAAAAACTTGCTAGTAAGTCATTTAGTCCTCAAATTTGAATTGAAAATAATAATTAATCTGAATTGAGTGATGTGCCTATATAATCTATGTGATGTTATATGATTGGATTATACAAAAATTGTAGTAGTGTGATTTTAACAAAATAATGATATTTATAAAATTCATTTACTTAATTCATTAAAATGAAAGTTGATTAATTTAGTTGATAATAATAATTTATCTTAAATTTATAATTTTTTCTAAAATTATCATCAATACTCATCTCTTTTCTAATTATTTATCAATATATTTTCTCTTTTATTTTAATTAGAAATATTTTTAATTTAAAAATAATTAATAAAAACATTATAAATTTGATCTTATAAAAATATATTATTTTAAACTTAATTTTTATAAATAAAAATAATAGGAGTAATAAATTATTTTATTGGCACTAACCAAGCTTTGAAGTGACAATCTGCTTATATTAATGTGTACTTTTCTAAGTGGGTTTTTTTCTTAATTATTACTTTAGGACATGCTCGTAAAGAGAAAGAAAGAATAAAAGATCTCGTATTTTAAAGACAGCTAGTTGATATAATAATTGCCATCATTGTTTCCTTTTCACCCGAGGATACAACGAGTGTTAAACAGCACCTATTTTTCTTAATCTATTTAAAAGGAAATTCTAATGATTGCATTTAAGATACTGTTCAAGTAAACAAACAAGAAAGATATATCGTAAAATTATTGAAGCAAATTAAAACTACTTTCTTATTTGCTAAATAATTTAAAATGTTAAATTCAAAATGTTTAGGTAAAGATAAATTTTAACTAAAAAAGTATTCAAATCCAAACTACTCATACTTATATAATTCCTAGAAGAAATTTATTTTAGTTGGTATCTTTTTCGATTTCAACCATTAAAAAAATTTATTATAATACCAATTTGTCAATTATCATTATGTCTCTTATGATCCATGAGAAATTAGTGACCAAACATATTTAATATTGACAAATATAATTTGATTGGTTCAATAGCTCAACTTGAACACGCCTCCATATTTTTTAGTCTTTACAACGCGCCCCCCGATTCCCCCCCCAAACTTCTAATTTTCACGGAGAACACATTATTATTCTAATTCTTGATATTTCAAATTTCGAGAAGAAAAAAAAAGTGTTGGGTAACTTGGGTGTTCTACTTTTACTTTTCTTCTTTAATGAAACAACTTTCACTTAGGGGCAGATTAATTATGTTTAATATTATAAATTTACAATAATACGCATAACCTATAACACCATAATAAATAGAAAAAGGATCAAAAGCATCAATTAATAAAAATTATGTTATTCATATAACATTCTTCCATCACCCTTTCTATAATACTATTTTTTTTTCTTTATTTTTCTCCATTGAACCATATATTCAATCTCATTCTTAGTTTTTGCCTCTTCCTACCTTTTTTATATAAAAAAATGTACAACAATAATTTTAATTAGTTATATGTTGTATATGTTTCCTTCTCACCAGCATGTCATGCAACGTGAAACCTCTCATGGGCTCAGAACATGGTGGTTCTTGCTCAGGGTCCCATTTTTTTTGTCTAAATATATTTTTAACCTGTCATTTCCTTCTTCCCAGTACTGCAAAATAAAATATTACAAAAAATATTCCTTGCGTTTCTTCTAGGCTTGTAGCTCTAGGATTAGGTAGCATCTAAGGTTTGTTTATTCCCGGAAATTAATTACTAACTCAGTGACTAATGATGCAATTTTGGCCTTTAAGTTAAATGAAGATTCTTCTCAGTTCATCATATCCTCAATTGTTTAGAACAGACGACGAAGTGTGGTCTGCGTGAAGAAAAGCAGTACACCTTTTAGATGACATGTGACGTGTATAGGAGAAATTATTAATCATATTAAGGTTGTGGTAAGATACGTACCTTATGCCTCTCACTAAACGTGTATAGGTAATTGTTTTCTATGACCTTTTATTCTTCATATTCTGTGTGTTTTCACTTCTCAGACTTCTATCCTAGCCTCGTAGGGGTGAGTATACAAACTCATATTTATAGACTGAATTTGTTAAGTTTGCGGATCTAGTAGATAATGGGTCTTTTTTTTTTTTTTTTTTTTTTTTTTTTTTTTTTTTTTTTTTTTTTTTTTTTTTTTTTTTTTTTTTTTTTTTTTTTTTTTTTTTTTTTTTTTTTTTTTTTTTTTTTTTTTTTTTTTTTTTTTTTTTTTTTTTTTTTTTTTTTTTTTAATTTGTATAACTATATCAGTTTTTGAATTCGATCTATTAAGCTTACGGATTAAGTGAACTTTATCTGTGAATGAACCGTGTAGTTAACCTAAATTTAATGTGTAATTATTATTAATTTATTATATTAAGATTTTAATCTAATTTAGATTGTTATTATTAATTTATTATGTTTAAAATGTTAATATATTTTAAATGTAATAGATTTTAGCTTAAAAAATGAAGTCATTTTCTCATCTAATTTTATATATTTTCACTTTTTAATTTTTTTTCTATCATAAAAAAATAATTTTTTAAATTACTATATGAACCCACTTACTAGCTCATTTATATTTGGACTTTTACATGCAGAATATAAACCTTGAAAAAATGATCATTTATTTCACAAACCAAACTTATTCAATCAATAAAAAACATAAACTTTAGAGTCTTAAATCAGCAGAAACTATTCATATACCCACTTTTACTTTATCTTTGGATCTATGTTTTTTCCACTTATAAAAGAAGATAATAAAATAAATATTTTTTTATAAATGCAAGTTGATCTATGCATTCTAACATTTAAAAAATTATTTTGTTTAATATAAATTGAGGTACATAAATTAATTTTAACTTTTTTATTTATTTTAATTTTTATTTCATCCTTTTATTCCTTTCTCTTCTCTTCTTGTAACCATTTGTTGAACTATTTTAAATTGATTTATGCATGGTTTCTTTTCTTTTTACTAGTTAAATTATCTAAACATATTTTATAGTAACTTTTGCCTCCATTTATTATTTGATTGTACGTACTTGCTAGCTTCATCCACTTCTGCATACGTCGTTGGTCCTCCTCACATTGAGACTTTCGTTCTAGAGAACAGCCTCTCTCTCTCTCTCTTCTTCTAACAGAAAGTGATTGCATCACCGATCTAAAATTTACAAAAAAAAGGAGAGAAGAAAAATCTGATATGAATTGAAGAATCATTAATAAAGATACAAAAAATCATTATATACACTTTGGGATATATACGTGTATCAATCAAGAAAGCTTGATCTAGCTAATAAGAAAGTTACTCATAACCCAAAAAGTAAGTTTCATTTTTGTTAATAAATAATATGTAAGTATTTTCTGCAAGTGTTCAATAAATCTTTGAAGTTTGTTATGATCTTGGTAAGCCCTCAAGAATCAACTCACTCAAACTTTCAAGTAAAAAGAAGATATATACGTGTATAAAACAAGTGACCAGCATGAAAGCTGATTGCAAATCCACGTCGACAACCACATTATACAAGATTTGTTATTTATTATTTGATGAGTTCATATCTTAGGTTATATATATATATATATATATACATATATATATATATATATATATATATATATATATATGTGATACTCAGTTAGTAAAGGTAATAAAGCACAAAGCCTAATCGATCTATTTTTGTCTGGCTTTTGCTGTTCATGTACACTTTGTTGTATTAATTTATGTGATAACATGGGGAATTAGCTAGAGAGCCTTAAATAAAGGCTTAAACACATTGATCTCAAGACATATGGCTAGCTACATCCTGACAAATATAAAATCTCAACTTGAGTTTCTACTGTTATATAGACATAGTTGGATTCCCAAATCTATTCCAAACACACCTGCGAATCTTGAAAAGCCTTTAAGCCACAACTTGTCAATTTCGGATTTCCCTGGATTGTGAAGAAAACCCGAGATTCAAAAAGATAAAGCAAGAGACAAAAAATGAATTAATTAAGGTTCAATGAACCTGCCTAAGACATGCCTTATACATATTCTGAGTTCATGTCTTTCTAAATATATGTCATTACAAACGTGATTACGTTGAAGTTTTAAAATTTATTTTCCCTTGATCATTGAATTAAAAACTCAAGGACTAACTAATTATTTATCTATTAGTTAAAAAATGCATAGTTTATTGAATTGTCATCCCTAAAAAATCACATTTTTTTTATTAAGTCCCTCATCATATTTTTATATGTAGTTGATAAAATAGTTTTTATTACTAAATTGTCCCCTTCTATTTATTTCGAGAGTAAATTATATTTACACCACTCTGAGTTTTTATGTGAATTGCGTTTTATATCTATCCACTATTTGACATTACTTTTATTTATGGATGATAATAGGTAGGATCTAAATAGGGTCTTATAGTATTCGTTCCCCATACTTGTATTTTAAAAAAATTATTGGTGTTCGGTCTCATACTTGCGCAGGTAGAAACTTTAATTCCTATCTTCATACCTGTTAGGTACTTATATACTCACACTCGCATTTGTGACCTACACTTTGCTATGTATAAAGTTAATAAATCAATAAAAAAAATTAAAAAAATTACTACAAGTAAATTGAAAATCCACTCTTAAATAATCCAAACATAATTTGATTTCCACCATGTGCAAAATTTGCTTGGACCAATGATAATCATACACCGTGAGCATATTTAGCCTCTGATCCAGTGAGCTACGAAACACCCGTGGTCTCTGATCCAAGACAAAAAACAAAAAAAATCCACACATAATATTAAAATCAAGTAAGCATAACATCAATTCATCCAAACTTAAGTTATAAATAAACAACACTGCAAAAATAATCATCTAATGTAGTGATCTTAAAGTTAATGTTCTAATTACTTAACAAAAACTCTAATTAAACTTGGACATTATATAATGATTGTATTCTCCAAAACTTGTCAACTAAGTTATAAATTTATACATACAAGTAAATAATAGTTTAATATTCTTAAATAAAGTGAAGCAAATTTAATATACGATATGTTAAATCTAATATCATCTTGCTATACAAAACAATATTCAGGATTTACAAGTCAATCCAAAAATAGAATGTTATTTGAAAGCATATGGATAATATTGGCCTTAACATAAAAATGCTCATGTGAAATAAAATGACGGATCCTTAGTCTAATAAACTTAATTACGACATCAATACTTGAATTGAAAAACATGAATCGTGACTTTAAAATACAAAATGAAGTATAAAAATTATAATAATTATTTTTTTTTATAGAAAATGATATATATAACATAAATTATTTACTTAAATAACATATTTTAATTATATATATAACATATACCAGACGAGATGGGGTGATACTATAGGACCGGTGTTTGCATCCATCACTGCTGAAACTTAGGGTAAATACCCATTCCCATTCCCAATTCCAATAAGCAGACAAATATACTCTGTTTGCGGATTATTTTACAGATACGCATAAGATTTGAGTTCATTTAATCTTTCAAGATTATAATTTTTTTTTTTTGTTATTTTAAATTTTTTACAACTCCGTATATCACACCATATAATCTTTCAATTGATGTATTATGTGAATTTGGTTCATTAAAAGTAAAAGGAATGTGTTTTCGAGAACAAAAAGTATAATAATAATAATTAATTAAAATTAGTGATTAAGATTATAATTAATTGTAAATTTTATTATGTATATATTTAAATTTATCATAAATCGTAATCATTAGTTTTAATTAATGATTATAATTTATTTTTTAAAGTGCATACTTTCGACAACGAAATTCTACCAGTTTCTTGTTATTGTCGTATTTAGTACAAAAGGAATGGTCCTGTATTGGGTCAAAGCCCACAATTGATAGTTTATTAGAAGGCTATTGCCTCCTGCACATTCACATTACTTTCTGCACCTCCTTTATGGCTTCCGGAAAGATTCAATCTGAAATGTAAAATTACATTCTGGAATGCACCATTTTCTTGACTTTCGGAATAATCAATCTGAAACGTGTAAAAATATTCCAAAAAGGTGCAGGAAGCAACTTGGAGGTGTAATAAATACAACCTTATTAGTAAAGATACTCCTTCAACCATGTTCATGTTTTATTCACACTCCTTTTTGTTATTCTTGCAATCTTATTTTTAATTTCTTTTAGACAAGATATCTTTGACCGAAACAAGTTTCTATTGTGTTAATTTTTTATTAAAAAATTTTACACAAATAAAACATGTTTTCACTGTATTAAATTTTGTACAAAAATTAATGCAACAAAAATATGTTCTAGTTGTGCCTTTTTTTTTAATACAAAATGAAAACTAACTTTTGTTGTGTATGAATACAAAAGGAAAATAAGTTTCATTCAAATCAACTATAAGCAAAAACATGTAAGGTAGGTGAAGAACAAAATGAGAGACAAAGATGTGTGCATTGTGAGGCAAAAACAAACATAAGAACAAGTGATGATAGGCGTGAAGAAGAAACCGAAGTGGGTATGTGCAAGAAGGGTGGAAAAATGGGTTAGATCCGCCGCACCAACCCATTTTTGCCCCTTTTTTGGTGGATGCAAGTTAAAATTTTCTATCCACCAATTCAACCTAACATGCCCTACTTGACTCATCAATATATGACTTGAGAGTAGGCTGGGTGGGTAAACTCGTTAACATATTTTCTTAATTATTATTCATATTTATTTTATATTATGTGCATATATTGTTTATGTTTTTTGTCTAAATAAATTTTTATTCAAAATTTAAGAAAGATATTTAATTTTTCAATAAAATATTATTATTTAGTATTTATTAACTATAAAATCAATTAAAATATTTTTCTAGTGATTTTGACCCACCAACCTACAACTCAATTTAATTTTTTTGTTTTGTTTTTAGTGGACTATCTTGCCCAACCAAGCATAAACAGGACAAGGTGAAAGTTTCAACCTACCTTTTTTGTGCATGTCAATCCACCTCAACCCATTTTTGGTGGGTTAGTGATTGGGTGGTATGAGTTGGTCTGCTTTACCACCCTTAGTGTGTGGGAGGTCATAGAATGGATGGAGGAGAGTCACAAGTGGAGGGTGAGAGGTTTAGAGAAAGAGAAAGTGAATGGGAGGGGGAGGAAGTGAGGGAAAGAAGGAGTTTTGTTTAAAATAAAATATTTGGGGTGTGAACTTAGAGAAAAGGGAGGTGAGGATAACATGGGCCCCTTAACGATTGTTAAAAGGGATTATGAGAATCCCACGATAAAAAATAATTTGGAGCGTTTGATTTGACCCATTGGGTTATTGTGCGACAAAGAAGTTTATTTTGATTGGATCGCGTCGAAAATAGAGCGAGAGAGAAAGTGAAATGTTGATGAACAAATAAAAAAAAAAAGAGACGAAGACTCTGCTTGCTCTATTTACTTAATATCGATACACATTGACATATATAACAAAATAAATTAGAGTTACTTTTAACATCGAGTTAATCTCTTTATATGTTTACCTAAAAATCTCTCTCTCTCCCTCTCTCTCTCTCTGTGTATATATATATATATATATATATCTATATCTATATATATTCGTTTTTTTTTAATTAAACTCATATATCATGTTAAAGATATTCTCTGCCCGAAACTTCCATAAGAGGGGAAAAGAGAAAGGTTTTTTGAAGAGGAAAACGTTGTTTCCACTTTTATAGTTAGTGATACACCACAATATTTTTTTTGGGTAGAGTTTTTCAATATTTTTGGTAGAGAGTGTTACACCACAATATAATAAAGCAGTAAATATTTTATGATTTGTAAAAAGGTTTGTTAAGTATAACAGAAATATAAGAAATATAAATTATAAAAATTAAATAATTAGTTTAAATGATAAAAGATTGTTTTATTAATAATAAAAAACATATATGTTTTTGAAAATTTTAATATTAAAAACCTTAATATTGAGTTTAATTGTTAAAAGATTATCTTAATATAGATTAGGAAACATTCAATTATGCTTAGTGTGCTCATTTAAAAAATTGAGTATTGATTCAAGGATTAAAGTGAAAAATAATTAATTGAAGAGGAGTAAAATGTTAACTTAATATTATATGATAGTTAACTGACATGTGTTATAAAATATAAAAGACACATAATTATACCATACTAGAATGAGAATACATGTGTCTTTCTCCATTCTGAATTACGTGTTGATCTGATTAATTCTTGTTTATTCTTTATCGAAATTGAATTTCGATTGACAACTTATTTATTAATTTCATCAACTGTTAAATGTTTTAATGATCCATCTTTATATATTAAAATCATAGTATACCACCAAGTGTGTGTAGTGTTGAGTTAGAAACTTGGGTATGTAGCAGTTGCTTTGAATACTTAAAGAGAAAGAATTTTGCAGTTAGTATTGTTATATTTGAACAAGATTGTTTTCTATCCTTTATAAAAAAATATATCAATTCCTAGTATATTATTTAAATGTAATGTAATAATAAAAAAGTAACAGATCATTTTTAAGTTTTATTTTTTTCTTGAAAAATATTCATTATTAATTTATTAATTTTTATTAATAAGAGAATTTGAATCGGTGATCTATTCCTGCCTCACTCCATCTTTTAGCACAAAGTTAATCTCATATCTCCTTAAGTTCTATTCTTTTAGGTTATGAAACTAAAGGTTCAAATAATTATAACTGTTGTTTTATAAAAAAATCGAACATTTAGAAACATGTATATTTATACTTATTATACATTACATTATTTAATCATACTATGAGCATCTATTCTGAATTCTGGCACACTAGAAAGTAAAACAATAGAAACATGAGAACCCTAATAATAGATGGGATCAGAAAACATGTCAAATAATTAGGAGCAAGGTGCGTGTGTTATCTTTATCTAGGATGCCTCTATTCGAGCTTTCCTTTTCTGTAGTGGGTGTGCACCTTTGATCAGTGGCTCACTATCAAATATCCATGTCTTTACCAATTCGTTGGCACTTCCCAAATGCCAAAAATGCTAATTAAAGAACAAACCAAAATCATATTGTTATACAGCTAGCTAGCTAGCTACCCAGGACCACCCACCTAGCACAAAATAAAAGCACCCACCACAAAAACTAAAACTGTACTACTAAGCTTCCTATACATAACTCCTAGAATAACTGTTTTAGTTAGTTAACTAGTTACACATTATCATCCATGTCACTAATTCTAAAATCATTTTTGGATTGTTTGGTTAGGTTGGTCGACCGAGCATAATAAATATTCACGTCTTTTAGATTCAAAACACTTAAGTGATTGTAGATCATGTGACAAAATAAGACAATTAAAAATAGTGAACAGACTATATTGGGACTATATATTGGACCTCAAATATTTAGTCCAATCACATTTCATAGATAAGGATGATCCTCCTTTTGTCATCCCAAAATTCACACACATTATAGGATTTTGTTGAGGACTTTAGAGCCTCTAACTTTGGGGTCTCTAGATTGGGACGTGAACAATTTTTCCAATATTTTTTTTTTTACATTAAAGTTGTCATATACTTGTTACCTTCTTATTTTAATACTTTTTTTGATGAGTTTTCTTATTTGAATATATATAATTGAATTTAATTAAGAGGACTTATTATGTAGAATATATGACTCGATTAATTCATTTTCATGTATCGTCAACGAACGGACAACGGCCCTTTGAAGTTTCTTCTCCGTTGGGGTTCTCAAGTCGCACATATTCCAAGTTTTGCAATTAATGAGTTTTGTTATCGAATTTTCTCATGAAAGCAAACCATATAAAAAGGAAGAAAAGAAAGAGCACAAAATGACATCCAATAAAACATGGGGGCAGATTTCGATCTTTATTGCCATGCTATATTATTAAGAAGACTTGAGGGTGTGTGGCCCATTACCATGATGCATTGAGAAACAGTGTTTGTTTGAATTTCACGTGCACTATTCCGAGTAATTGACCCTCATGAAAGAGAAGTGTAGTAGTAGTAGAATAGTAGAATAGAGTCCATCAGTTAGACCTAAAAATGCCATTAATTGCCAACTTTTTTTATACACGACAGTGTCCTTTGGTACTACGCCAATACAAACAATACTCTTGCCGTTGAAACGAGGGCGCACCCACACCCTGACCCTGATATTTGACTTGCTTCATTAGTATCACTTCCATTTCAGCCATAAATGCACCCTTCAAAAAAGTCTTGTTAATTGAGATATATCAAACCTTGCCACTAACTACCAATTACCCGAAAATTATGATGGTTGAAGGGTACGTTCTTTTGGTAGGAAGCACAGTACTACTTAATGAGTACTCGTGACCACATGGCCCCAGTGTCAATTTCTTACAAGAATATATAGGAAAATATAAAGTTAACACCAACAATAAGATGCAATTCACTTCATGGCATTGGCAATTGAATTATGAACCTTTTAATTAATTTTGTACTAATGTGACCTATGTAATTATATACTGTGCCTAATGAAATAGTAAATTTGACAGGTGCAGAATATCTATCAATTTTTAATATAGTAGTTGTGTACATTTGATGAGTCACACCCCACAGCATGGCACAATTTCTCTCTACCTACACACACTACATAACACAAGCACTATAGTGTGTCTTTGTATGACAATGTTTACCACTTTGGGTCGCATGCACAGTAAGGATGGGCCCGAGGTTGAATTAATAAAGGGGTGGGGTGGGGTGAAGTGAAGTGGGCTTTATTTGTCGGTGGTGAATCCAAGAAAGTTTCTTGCAAATAGTCAGAGAAGGTCATAACTCATAGGGCATGATGTGGTGTGACTCTGCTGGAGTCAATTGGGTGAGTGATTGATACAAAACTTTTCAAGTGGTTGCTGCTGCAATGAACAAGTTTGGTATGCTTAAGCATGACCATGATTTATTATAAACAGTTTTAACCAATTAAAATGGTTACATTTGACAAAATTTAATGGTTTCTTCGAATCGTTGAGAATGTTGATGTATTCAAATTGGGTGAGAAGAATTTCATCACTCATGATGGTTGTGCATAAATTGGATTAATCACTAGATACCAATATCTTAGGCAAAAAAAGAAGGAATTATTGCTATTTTGTTTATTTAGCCATAGAAAAATATTGATATTGTTTTTACGTCAAACGGGTTTTTAATGTATGTTGATATAGTGCAAAGTAAAAAGTAATGATGTTCTATTTTGTTCTAATATTATAGGTATTTTTTTATAGAAGTTAATATACTTTTAATAAATTTTAGTTAAATTCATAAAATAATATTATATTCTTACAACATATTTTTACAAATAAATTGTTTTAATTCTTACAACATTCTGAATCATTTTCTTATTAAATACTATAATAAATAATTACATTTAAAACAAAATACTAATAAATACTCTTACTATACTTCTTATATTTAAAATATATTTTTTAAAATATATTATTTTTAATTTTTTATTGTATTAAATATTATACTTATTTAAAAATTATTTTATTAATTATTAAATTTCGTCAAAGAATTAATTAAGAATTTGTTTAAGAATATCATTCTTTGCAACTTTCAATAAATATTTTAGTATAAGCCGCAAAAAATCCAAAGTAAAAAAATGATGAAAACTACTATTGTGTTAAAAACCAAGTAAAAAAATATTATTAATCACACTTCACCCCAACATATTTTATGATTTTAAAATTTATAGAAAATGTGTTTACAACAAAACTCATCTAAACCTATAATTTAATTAAATTAGCTTTTAAACTTTATCTTATTTTATGTACAAGAAAATATTGCAATAAGTTATTTATGAATATTTTTATCTGTATACGTTCGTATGTTATCTACATAAATAATTTAGACAAAACTAATAATAATAAAATTTAAAATAATTAACATGAGAAAAAATTTAAATAGTTTACATAAGAAATGAACATAAAAATACTTAAACTTATTAGTTATTCTTAAATCTTATTTTTATAAAGCAATTAAATTATTATCTTATTAAAAATAATTTCTCAAAAATAATTTGTCAGCGGTTATTGTTTTATATTCACTTTATTTTTGGTTATCGCAAAAACATCGTGCTTTAGCAAATGTTTGAGTCATAACGAGTTTCTTCTCCTCTCTTTCGGAATAAAATTTCTTTGTTTGTGGCTATGGGTGTCAACCTAATTGGGATAGCTAACCTTGGTTTATAGAAAAAAGAATACAAAAATGAATAACGAGTTGATAATTTATAACTTTTCCAAATTATAAAAAAGTAGTTTTTTTTTAAATGAGTTATTAGTGAGAACTACTTTAGATTTACTTCTTATTTTGTCATTGTGAAATGATTAAAATATTTTTTTTCTTTTTATTTTTTCAATCTGCAATTTTGATTCCTATTAAAATATAGAGAAAAAATTTATAGATTTTGAAAATTAGGAAATTTTGGTTTTATTGACCAATCTAATGCTTTGACAGTTAAGTTTTGAACTTTGATTGTTTCTTAAGTGATGTGTCAAAATAAAAATTATTTTTTTGTTTTTATTTTTTTATTGATGACTAGGTAATTAAATTTAATAAATATTTTAAAAAATATAAAAATTGATTAACTGA